>VYZX01011209.1:9065-54751 GCA_013401335.1 Brachypteracias leptosomus | reverse complement strand
TTTGGCTTTTATGGAGCAATAGGAAACAGAAATTTTTTATTATGTTATCTTTTTTTTGTCCATGTGAAGCTGTGTATTTTGATGAAATACTAGCAATGTATGTGTTATAAAGAACAAATAATTTAGGACAGCTGAAAAAAAATTAAGGCTTTGAGAAAGAGCCTTAATGAAGTCCTTTGCAATGTTAATTTTTGTACTGTTTGAATTTTGACATGATGTAAGTGAAATAAGGAAATTAACTTTCTGTGTCTAAATCAATCAGTCCTGACGAAAATTCACTTATTTGCAGTGAAATAAATTGTAATGGTTTGCTAAAGCATCACTAGTAATTTAGGTGTCAAGAAGTGCAACATATAACTTTGAGGCCCACTGTTATAATATGTCTATTAAAAGCTGCAGAAAATAGGCTTATTTTTATTTCTAGTATAAACACAAGTTCCAGGAAATCCTATCGTCCACTTATAGAAAGCAGAAAATGCACTGAATGTCAACTGGTGTAATAAAGAAATCGTGTTAAAAACTATGCAGCAAAATTAGTTGTGTGAAATAATGTGTAAAATCAGTTAACAGTCTTAAAACATATATTGTGCCAGTTGGCTATGTTGTAAACTTGAAACCATTTATATCTATATTTATGCTTTTTTTTAATTGTAAAGAAGTGTGCTGTACAGGCAATCTCATGAGAGACAAATTTGCATCTCTCTTTTCACTTATTTGCAGCTTAAAGGCAGACGTTTGCAATCAAAGTGCTTTAAAATAATTCACTGTTTTTCAGAACACAAACTTACCTTGCAAATTGCATGTTTAAAAAAATCACAGCAATGTTTTTTTGAAGCAAAAAAAGAAGAAAAAAGGAAATTCCTAGATTTCAGTCTCTAGAACATTGCTACTTTTCCTTAGTCACATTGCATGTCAACTGTTGTGTTGCCAGAACATTCAGTTTACATTCTGCAGCACTCATTCTTTTGCTCTTTTCTCTCATAGCATCTACTTCTCTTATAGCATCTACTGAATAAGTAATAAAACAACAACGCATTTCAGCATGATGCTCATGATGCAAGATCAAAAACTTGCATTTTCTCAAATAAGCAGGAAACTTAAGAATAAATAAAACAGAGCTGGAATATAAAGCATGGGGTTTGCGTGCTGATGGGGAGAAGGAGTTATGGTAGAAATCTGTCTGTGATGATGGAGCACCCTGGATCTATGGGGTTTGAAGTGATGAGATTTGGACCACACTGCTCTTACTTACTTCCCTAACTAGTGGCGGTGTTGTTCTGTACTCTTTCCATGCACACAAAGTACTTTAAAAGTTTTCAGGATTTCTGGTTTGTTTGTGAGTGGTCTGACTTAAAAAATTTCTAAAATCCCAAATTACTTTGGCACTTCTTTTCATTTTGTGTGGCTGTTCCTTGTAACGTTCCTGTCTCACACTCTAGAGTACCTGGGGCTGTGTATAAGTAACATTAACACGACTTCAGTCTGTAGTATGTGTTTGTTCAGAGAAATGAAGCACAACTGTAGCAATTATACTCTTTTTATATTTCAGGACTTAGCATTTTTGTTTCATTGCTGTCTGTAAGCCACGTCCATTGTACACTGTGTGTATATTTTTATTTAAATAAATGTGATGTTTATTTTTTATGTTTCTGACTTTTTTGTTTGTTACTCATTTCTCATTTTCATTACGGTGGTGTTGCCCAGAGGTCAGATTGTGTGTGATGCTGAGACTGGGTTCCCTCCTAAAGGAGTCAGCGGAAGCCCATCCTCATCACTGCCAGGAGCAAGTATTTAAGAAAAGCTTTGATACAACAGTAAAAAGCCTGCGATTGCCATAAGTTAATTGTTCCTACTGTTCCTAGTCTTACTACAGCTTTTATCCCAGAACCAGGTGGGTCCTGCATTTTCTAATTAAAACCAAACAAAACATTCATGTATGTGTAAGGAAACCCCTTTCACGTTACTGTTGATCTGTAGAGAGTTACTCAGCGTAGCAGAGGTGGAATCAACATCTTTTGTATGAAAGGCTATTAAAAAGGTGACATGGCATGCTTTGGCTGCTGCTTTGTCTTCACCATCTTAATGCTGGATGCTAGACCTTGGGAGATAAGTAGGGGTTGCTTCTGTACTGGTTTTTTTTGAGCCACAGTTGGTAACTCGATTATATTATCTGTTCTCCATGAAAGGTAAGTTCTCCATGGTTGACTGAAATATAGCAAGTAGACTTTCGTTTTAGGTATCTAATAAAATGTGGTTCACTTTCTGTATTAGTGCTACAATCAGAAGCTTATTGCACAATTTATTCTGTTTATAT
Source organism: Brachypteracias leptosomus (assembly GCA_013401335.1). NCBI lineage: Eukaryota > Metazoa > Chordata > Aves > Coraciiformes > Brachypteraciidae > Brachypteracias > Brachypteracias leptosomus. Next base: position 52,437 of record VYZX01011209.1, on the reverse strand, counting down.
GTTAGTATGTTTAGTTTGAGATAGTCAGTGAGATGTTAGTTACCTGTAAGGTTCTTGATAACCTTTAGAAAGCACCAGGAAATAATGGTTATTATGGAAATAAGTTTAAAAGCTGTTGGCATTCAGTCTAGGAGTTTTGTCTCTTACTAATAAAAGTGACAGTCTTTAAAAAATGTTTTGACTCATTTTGCATGCTTACAGATTTTATCTTCTGTGTCAGCTGGGAACCACTTTTTTTGTCATGACAATGTAAGAGAGAAAAAGAGGAAGAACTTACAACTGTAATGAGATAATAGAGTATTATGATAGTAAAAATATGTTTTCACTAATTCAGTCTCCAAAGTTACTTTGGGCCATGTTTAGGTAGAATTATGACCTGATGTTTCTGAACCATAGTTTGCAGTGATCTGCACTGAGCTGTCCATTGTTGGCACTGAGAATATATGTACACGATTCTCCTTCTGTAGGCAAGTCAGTGAGAGCTCTCCTGTGCTCTTAGGGTTGAGTCTTGTATGGATTGCAGCCTTTAGGAGTTCTGTGGCAGCTGTTGGTGATGCAATTAAGGGTAATAAGGTTCTGGATGCAAACTGGAGTGTGTGCTGCTTGCTTTGCCCAGATAAACAGACCCTGTGCCTTTCTGTGTAGGCTGTCCAAGTACAGGCCTAACCCAGTACATAAATGGGAAGTACGTTTGCTCTGCTGCAGGGCATTGTTAGTGGAGAAGATGTAAAACTGCTTCTAAGTCAACTGTGACATGAAGTTGAATTCAAAGTGTAGCTAGGATTTTTTCATGTGTGTGTATATATACATGCATATTATATATGCACTTGCATATTTTTTTGTACACTGTGATAGCAAAAAGGCAGTTAAATAAGATCAATTTAAAAATTAAACTTGCTGTATTTCTAGCAGTTGAATACTGTTTTGCTGTTTGAGGTGTTGCACAGAAGAGAGGCTCACATAGATTCAGCATTAGTAGGGCCTTAGTATGCCTGCTGGCATATGTTGACTTTAACGGTAAAAGTTACTTCTGGGGAAAAAAAAGAGAGGAGAGAGAGAAAAGTGAAAAGGAAGATGTTTCCCAGTGGCTCTCACTGGGGGATGTTTCCCAGATTGAGCCTGCCATTCCTGTCAGGAGCCCTAACAGCTCAAGCCTTGGCTAGTTGTTCCTCCTCATGATGCTGTTGGCACTGACAAGTGAGCCTCGATCAGGACAGCTCTACCTGCTGACAAGTGTGAGGCTTTGTGCATGTGTGGCTTTGAGTCTCTAATGAAAACCAAAGGGCAGGAAGAAGGGGAAGGAAAGGGTGAATCCTCTGCCAGTGGCAATCAGTTCCCCTGAGCGCCTGCCCGAACTGTACAGGGCTGCAGGTGCAGGGCTGTGAGAATAACAGCATAAGAACAAGGGAAAAATATTGCTGTGTTCATTTTATCTTTCCCCAGCAAAGTCCACGTGGATATCCATTTTTCATGCAAGAATAATTTGTGATTGCTCTAATTTACAGGACAAAGCAGTATAAAGTGCTGACTTGAACAGAATTAGAACAACTGTCATACATAAGCGCTGACTGCCACAGCAGAATTCACCCCTTGGGTGATACCACTCCTGAGAGATTTTCTTTCAGTTTAAAGCTTAACATATTTTGAAACAGAGAAAAGTTTAAGGCCTGATCGTGAAGTCATTGTTCACAAGCAAAGGATCAGAAATGGGGCACTTCAGGTGAGAAACTAGCTCCAAGGACCAGATTTTGAGAGAGGATTCAGGAATAGTCACATTCCTGGACTTTGATTCAGAACTGTGAATGGCAAAAACATTTTGTTTGTACAAGGCCGCACACAAGAAGAACTTGTTCATGGTTGTGGTCTGTGAATAGTAAGCATAAAATTAGATGGCAGTTTCCTGTAAGTGATGATAATAAATAGTTAGCTTTCTAATGAACTTGCACACAGAAGCAAATACATGCCTTTAACACAATCTCTTTAGAAGGGGTATGTGCAGTAAAAAATTCAGAAGCATCTGAATGGGGTCTGGTTCTGTTAGTAGGACACAGGTTTCCAATGTGTTTGGGTACTTATCAAAGGAAAAACTACATCACCTAAATAACACCTTAATTCTGTTTTCCTTGGTGCTACTTAAATCAAGGTAGATTCTCAACACTTTCTGTTTGAGTGTAGTTTCTTCCTGGTAGGGTAGGTAGTAAGGGAAAAGTTGGAGAAGCCCAATTTAATGAAATATAGTCTGGCTCTTAGTATTTTTTCAAACAAGCAGAATATCAGGAATAGTGACAAGGATGTGTCAGAAGGATGTTCATAAATTGGGTCATCTGACTTGGTTCTCTTTCCAGATAGAGACTTAAGGGCTTTGTGATGATGATGAGACTGATTTCCAGCAACCGAGTTCTGCCTGCTCTGTAATATGGCAGCTCTCAACCAGGCTCAGCTATAGCTCAGGAATCCCAAAAGACACTTCTCAATAAATCTGAGTCTTCTGACCACTCTATTCCTTGCATGATGTTTCAATGTTGGGGAGTACAACCACTCCCCTGCCCCAGTATTGCACCTGGATTCTGATGAAATACAGCAGCTGTATGGCTAGATGGTTCTGTGATGGAGCTCAGAGTTAAGTTTGTGGGATGTGTATCAAACACCCCACAGATAAAGAGATGTAATACAATCAGAGAGCAAAGAGATGCCTGACAAGTCAGGGACAGATGAGGAAGGTCATGTCTTAACCTAAACTCTGCATTTTAGACTGCATTCAACTTTTGTCTTCACCTCAGATATTCTTGGAGTTTGAGTACTTTGTTGCTTCGTGGCTATGCTAGCAGCTACAATGGAAATAGACTGCCAGTTTATCATCAGAAATATGAAAAATGCCCTTGAGAAAAATGACAGGATTGTTTAAGAGCCGTGGCTGCTTGGCCAGGCAGGTATCATGCACATAAATTCTCATACAGGAAAAATGATTTTGCAGAAAACTGATCATACCCCTTTGTACACTCTCGCAAAAGTAAAGGACCAAGACAGTGCTGAACTGAGACCGTAAGAAGGGAGTACAATAATGCATCAAAGCTATGATTGATAAGCACTGTCTCTGGATTTCACATCCAAAGATTAAAAGATCTTTTAGAGATTGATTACAAGACTTAATATAAAGACAAAGTACTTGCTTGTTTAGATAAGTTAAATATTTACATTGTTCTACAGGAACTTTTGATCCAAACCAAGCGAATTTGCACCCCCCCCCCCCACCCCCCGAAAAAAAAAAAAACCAAACAAAAAAACAAAGCCAAACCTCACAAAATACCATTAGGTAATATTAAACAGTACTTTTAACGGCTACCTTTACCTTCTTATGATACACCACCTCCACGCTTTGTTGAAACAGAGGGTTCTTAAAAAAAATTTAAAAAATCAGGGTTCCTAAAAAAATTTAAAAATTCAGGGCTTTTACTTTAATATCAGTATGGGGAAAAGAAGTGAGCATTTCATATGAGTGGAAAGTAACAGCTGTTAGCAGGCTTTTTGTGTGAATCCAGTTACTGTGCTTAGCTACAAAATGATAAGAGTTAGCTAAAAAAAAAAAACAAACCAGCACCCAGTTTATATTTATGTATTCATGGGCATAGTTAATGGGCATCAGCAGGGAAGATCTGCTCCTGCACTTTTAAAAAATCATCAGGAAAGCAGTGCACACAATGCAATTCCCTTTTGCATTAAACTTATTAAGTCAAATCAATTTTTACGAGCACATAGGCCAGAGCTCTGGCACTTAATTCCTTTTGATCTTCCGCCTGCTAAATTCCGTTTCCCACTGTGCTACCACACAGTTTATTTTCAACAGATAATTTGTTTGGACATCATTAAAAAGAAAATACTACAACTTCTAGCAGTATGAAGGCACCAGAATGCCTGCCAAGTTATTAACTGTGTGCATGCACACACACACAAATAACTGTTCACATAAAGGAGGATTTGAGAGGTAAGAGGAATGCCTAGTTGCTCTGTTCAGGAGCGTGAGGCAGATGACATACCTGGGACTGACTTCTGCAAAGCCAGCATCACAGATAACTCCTGCTGTTACCATGGCTGGTAAGCATCTGGAGAAAGTGGCTGCTATGAAGTGACAGGGTTTGAAGGGAAGCTCTTGTGACCGAGTCAGTGGATTCGTCTTGTACTTACAATGGCTCTAACTCAAAACTAGATGTCATGGAGCCTCAGTGATGGCAATAAACAGGATTATGTGCTCAAACACAGACTAACTAATTGCTCTGCGCACCTCATTCAGGGAGGTAGGTCTGGGGAAGGTTGGTGGCCCATTAGCTGGGCCTGGAACTGTGTGGATCCAATAATCTTTGAAAATTTTCACAGTTTATGATTGCACCTCCATGAATTATAAAAGCTGTCATGTTCCTGTGATCTGCTAAATATCCTGGCCTTTTGTTTTGCTCTACTCCCTCTTGGCTTCTTTTTAATTAATGATTAGTGGTCTACTCAAGCAGATATGAATGCACGTCTTCAGAAAGGATGGTATTGCAAAAGACAACCAGATACATGAGAAGTGCCTTCTTTGAACAGATACTTTGGTGAGTCTGAATTTGAATCATCCATCTTTCAATAAAACCCAAGCTCTATCAGCAATATAGAGATCTGACACCACTTGAATCTGCTTGTGGCAGCTTTCCTCTGCCAGAAATTGTTATAATCTAGCCTTCCACTATTGTTTCTTGTTGTGTAATAACTTGGGAACCTGGATGGAGAACTGGGTCAGGAGAACTGCTGTACAAGCTTTGCCCTTTGAGCACTTGCGGAACTGATCAATAAAGTACTCTTTAAAAATTAAGTAGTTGTGGGCTCAGTGAATACGTACAGGTGCCACTAGATGACATCTCAAAAGCAGGGATCAAATTCATAAAGAGAAAATTCTGCATGACAGCTTTGCTTTTGATATGCCAAGCCAATTGCAAATATATTGGACTTCATTAAAATGCAGGCTCTCTGAATCAGTTCAGATTTTATTACACAGTAAGGATAATATGGGAGATTAGCCTTTTCAGATGTAGGCTATGTTAAGTAGAACACCTGCTTCTCCAAGGCCTGAAAAATTTATGTTTTAAAATGAGTTTGCATGAAACTTTGTTAAGAAGGCAAAGATATGATGTAGATTCCAGCAAGAGAACCAACGCCTGGACCCCGTAATGAAATTATTCTAAATATGAGCCAAAATGATCAGAAACTACCCACCTAATCTTCTGCAGTATAATCAAATGCAGTTCAGGAAATGTCAGGTATAATTGCCACTTACCCTCTTTGAAATGCGCTTTTGTTTTATGTATCAGATATAGAGCACATTTTGTCCTAACTTTTGTTCCGTTTCTCTAACTCAGGCTTACGTCTTGTATCCAAGACGGGATGAATGTAGATAAACTTCACATTTGTGGATGCACGTTTTTTTTTACCCTTTAGCAAAAAATTACCTGGTCCTCCAATAAAGTTTTGAAGTAACACATGCGGAATAAAGTGTGTGCCCACAAATATGAAGTTAATCTGTGCTTATGGAACACAAATAGATCAATAAATATGACAATAGGAAAACAAAAAGTGTGGTTTGTAAATAATATTCTTACAATGTTATTTTTAACAACACATCCTGAGATTTTGTTGAAGTCTTTATGTAAAATTTAAAATCAGTTCACCAGGCAAATAATTGATTAATTGAACACATGATATGTCATTCTTCAGTATTCTATTTTTGTCCTAAATTTCATGTTTGGAAAGAATGGTTTGCTTGGAGGGGGGACAATTGCTGTTTATGGTTTTTCTGGTAGACTCCTCATTTTCAGTTTGTGATAGGGCCATACGTCAGTGGGTTATTTATACCTAATATACTTCTTATTTGGGAAAAGAAAACACTTCTCAATCCATCTGAAATCAGATACTAAACAAATGAAAAGAAGTTAGGAAGATTAGCCAAATCTATCAGGAAATCTTGAAGTATGCTGGGTATTGGCATTTTTGATCAGCATGCTTAAAACTTAAAAAGTAGAATAGCAAGCTCAGCCCTCTTGCCTGGTAGAAAAGACTTTTTTTTTCCACTTCAACAGTTTCCTCAATCATTTTCTCCCAGTGCGCTGCTCAGTACATGACTATGTTTGACAAGGAAATGTGTCATAATATCTGCTATTAATGTAATGCATTATTGAGACACCAAAATGAAGATGAATAACAATTAAGACAACTTAAATTCCAGTTCAGCACACAAGGCAGATAGAAGGGTGTTAGATCTCTTCCTATTTTAAGCAGCTCGATGTTGGTACTTACACAGCTTTGCTTTCCTAAAGCAATCTGTGTCACAGGAGCTTGACCTTGGAATGGCGGCGGTACCTTAAAACTCCTCTATTACTTTGTCTGGTGTTTGCTGCAGTTTTTATTGGCTGATAATTTTCATCCTCTTCCACCATCTAGAAAAGGACATAAAGTAAAAGGGCAAAAAGTGTAAGGGGATCAGCGTAGTGCAAAGTAATAGATATATTTCTTCGTAACTGTGTGTATATATATATTGTGTGCCAGCGGGAATACGGAGACATCGCACATTTTTCTCTGTGCCTTATTCTAGAGCAAATTACCATCATTGTGATGATATATTCTTGAGGTTGGGACGACTTCAGCAGTGAAAATACTACTGATCTCAGTTTTCCAAGTTTCTAACTGTACTGAGATTTTGCAAATGGTGCAAGATCTAATACGTTGCTGTCACAGTTCTGAGACTGCAATCTAAATCTAATGCTACTTTATTTCCTTTGATCAGCTGAAGGAATTGTGATGAATTCCACACAGCAATATGTTTTCCAAAAGGAAATTAGATCTTTGCACTTTTCATTGATAAATTAACTATCATTAAGACTATCAAATTTTAAAATGACATGGTTTTTTAAGATGGATCTTTACTTTGTTTTACTCCCTTATTTTATTAGTTATATTTGTAGGTGGTTGGTAACTCATTGACTGTTTCTTTTCCCTGCAGAGGGTTTTATAACAGATTGCTTATATCTGAACTCAGCACAGCAAAGAGAACAAGACAAACAATAGTCCAAATAGATGGATATAGGAAGAAAAGCTGTGCACTTGTTCTGTGTCATGTCAGATACTATCACAACTGGTAGAAGAACATAAATTAAAAGCAGAGGATTTAGTTTTATGTGTGTGTTCAGGTACCTTAGGCAAAACTGGCACTTTCCTATTATGTGCATAAGTGGGGAAGGTCAAAGTAAATACTTACAATCCAACCATACCTGCCTGGAAGGAGATGGTTGTTATAAAGCTTGATAAAATTAATAAAGCATATTTGCGAAGGTATTCTACTGTTGTAATTGCACTAAACCGAAAATGATACCATGATACGTCAATCCGCTTTCTGCTGGACTTATGTTAAATCATAAAATTCATTGAATCATTGAATTAATCATAGCCTCCCTAAACGCTGAAGAGTTTGGTTGAAAACAAAAGCCCACTCAAGAAAATCTGCTTTATTCTGTAGAGTTTCCTAGGGCTTGAGGCTAGAACAGATTATGAACTCTCCAAGTAGAAAATGTTCTTCTGCTTTAAACCCAAATACTTTAGTTATACTAGAGGACTGTACTCTTCAGAAATACCAAATTAATTGCTTGCAAAACCCAGTGATTATTGTAAGTGCCTTGGGTCCTTGTTGTGATATGTCAGGTAAAATATGCCCAGATAATCAAATAAAGCTGAGAGCAAGAAAAATCCCAAATCCATTGCCAGTTTGTCTCGGAAATCCCCATCTGATCCTGAATGAGACCCCATGCGTGCATATGGACTTGTTAGTGGGAGATGTAAGAAACATCTGTGAGCTTTCTTAGAGCATAGATCTCATATACTGTTGTGCTGGTTTGTGCTAGAACAGAACTAATTCTGTTCAGTGATTTTACTTATCAGCTAAGTTTCTTCCAAGTAGCTGCACTTTCTGAAGTTTCTGCATATTTTTGCAGACAGTGTCTGTTTCTGGCAGTGATAGAGCTCCTTGTTTACAGTTACTACCAAGGATTGTTGTGCAGAAAAGCTCCTTGCTTATACGTGCTCCTATAGAAACCAAAGTCACTGCTAAATCTTGTGTGCCATGTTAGGGGTGTTGTAAAGTAAGAGGTGGCACCTATGAGGGGGAACAGAGAGGACAGGTGACCCTAAACTGACCATTGAGGGATTCCATCTCATATATATCATATTCAGTATAAAGCTGAGGGATCACAAGGCTCAAGCTCTTCTTCAGTGGCCAGCATCTCTGTCCATTCTGCCTTCAATCCCAATCTGTGTGTTCCTGAATCCAGTTCCAGAATTCAGCTCCTGAATCTAGTTCTCATCTGCTGCTGAGTCCAGTCTGGGACTTGCCCAGTGCCTGCTCCACAGCATCAGTGGTGACAGTGATGTAATTGCCATCATGGGGTTGGGTTTGATATTGGTTTTGGATGTATTTGTGTATATTTCATTTGAGTATTATTGTTTCATTAAAACTGTTTTAGTTTTTGTTTTCCAATCCATAAATCTCTCTCCCTTATTCCCTTTCTCTTCCCCTTTGGAAAGGGAGAAGGGTTAATAGAGAGCATCTGTCGTTTGTCTAGTGCCTAGCCCAGCCCTAAACCTTGTTTAACTGTTCTTCACCAGCCATGGTTTTTTACTTCAGTGTTGACTACTGAATGCAAACCATTTAGCATGAGAAACAGAACCTGAAGCTTGACCATGTTTGCACAAAGGAAGCAGCACTGTGCAGCTTAGCTCAGATCAGGTTCGTGTGCAGTAATCCTTAGTTTTAGGATAGGCAATTCAAAACCAGCAAGTTGAAATACATAGGCACTTTATGTTAAAGTGGAGACTGAGGCGTGGTCTTATGTCACCTAACTTTTGTTGTCTAATTTTAATCTAATTGTATTTACATTCCCAGGAGAGAAATGGTCACAGCCAGAAACATCTTAAATCCAACTCCCTGAGGAATGTGTGAGTTGTCCTCTGAAGATGCAGATCTCTCTCTAGTTAGGAAGGGACTAGATGGGAAGTTATGAAAAATATTTTATGATTAGACGTCTACAATGAAAGTTAGGGTGTCTGAGTCCTAGCCACAGCAGCTGTCGGTATTGTTCAGCTGTGACAAAAGAAAAAAGCTGCTGTTAAAAAAGCGAGGAGGAGTCTAAAATATACTAGAATTTCCAAAAATCCTCAAGGTGTGGAAAAACAAGATAAAAACTGTTTTAAGGAAGTGAAAATGGGGTTGTCTGGATAAGTCTGCATTATGTTGCCAGTCTGCAAAAATTCAGTACCAAAAATCCTTTTTTAATAGTCAAGAAGCAGTTTTTGTATTTAGCCAGCAACAACATTCTCTATGGAGTGACATTAAAAATAAGTAATTTACAACTGTAGCCCTTAATCCATTTGCAGACAAGACAGTAATATTGAAAGTTGGCTGTTGGTCAGACTGCTTATCTACTTTAAATTTTTACTTGGTGAAAAGAAGTTTCAAAGTGAAAGGTAAATAAAATATACATTTTTCAATTTCATGTAGGGACCCTATTGGCTCCTTCTCCGTGTGCTAATTCAATAACAAAGCATGTTCTAAGCTGTAATGCCAAGCTTTTTAACCTGTAAAGGTTAAAAAACATTGTTACTGAAAGCTACGCAGACCACCATTTTAAAAGAAGGAATGAACAGCCACATTGCTTTAAACATCCAGATTGTGAGATTCAACTGTCAAATATGGCAGCAGTATGAATCTTATACTGAATTCCTTTCCTCAGGGACCTACTTCTCTGAGTCTTGAGGAAGTGTAAGAAGTTGCCTAGACTTACACTAAAATGACAGAATATTTACAGCAGTGCCGACGAGAAATTTGTTGGTGGTTTTCACAACTGCAAGGCCATAAAAAGCGGTGGCGTTCAAATATACGGCAGCAGGTTGGCTGCCTCAGATCTCCCCAGGCCTGTGTCCTGCCAAAATGGCTTCCTCTTGTCTCAAAGGAAGAGACATAAATGAGGAGATTCACCCTGTGGAGGTTGCTGCCTGTCAGTGAACAGTGAATATTCAGCACTTCTGAGAAGCCTCTTTTAATGACCTCTACTTTTCAGTCATTTAAACACTAAGAACTGGAACAGCCATGGAATAGCTATTTAAACTGAGGGCTTTAGCAACCATCCCAAACAAAATCAATTTCCCCTAGGAATACTAAACATCTTGGGACTGAATGCAGAAGGGTTATTTTTTGTTGGGGTGGGAGGTTTGGGTTTTTTTGGTTTCTCAGCCCTTCTGATACATTTTAAATGTAATTGCTAATCAGAGCAGCCTTGGCTTGAATCCCTCCAATGGCGAGCAGGGCAGAGCATGTTGGATCCTGTGCCAGAGGAAACAAGCACCGTGGAGGAAAACCATTGATCCAAGTGCTTTCCTCAGCCTCACAGAGCTGCTTCATCACAGACAGCATATTTAGGCAGGCAGGAATGTTGTTAATATCTAGAGAACTGGTGTCTTTTGGATATACCTTGGTAAATTAATTTGTAGTTTGAGAGACAGTCAGATACATGGGAAGAAAAAGCTCCCAGAGAGAGCTGATATCTCACCTTCCTCTGCGCTGCCATCACTCAGCACATGGCCGCCGTCACATAGGGAGCTCTGTGACCCACCTTCCTCAAAGACAGGCTCCCTGTGTGATAGGAACTGACTGAGAGGGTTTTCCAAACTCAGTCTTACTCTTCTTCGCTGAGAGGGGCAGGTGGGCACAGCGAGCTGGGACCCTCTTGCCAGAGCTGCTCAGGGCTGGTTGGTTTTTCCCGCCTGCCGGGCTGGGAGAGCCTTCTGGAAGGTGTGAGGAGGTGAGGGGAACCTTCCGGAAGCTCTGCAGCGTGTGTGGGAGAAGCAGCTCCTCCAAATGAGGTCGGAGATTCGGGGGGTTGCAGAAGGCCTGGGGACACAGTGCCAGAGCTTCTAGGGCCATGACAGAAGCAAGGCTTCTCCCGAGAGGGGCCAGGAGGGCTGTGGGATTTTCCCACCCAAGAAAATGCTGCCCATCAGCGAGTTAAGAACCATGAAGGAAAAGCTCCATCTTGTTAGGAAAGACTAGGCGGGAAAGGGTGATCCATTTTCAACATGAGCTGTAAATACTCTCAATTTTTAAAAAATACCATTTTTTTTCTAATGAAGCTTGCGGCACAAGGTCTTTTTGCTACCATTGTTTGTTTTTGAGGGGAGGCACAGGCAGCTCCTCTTCAGATCTGTGGCAAGGTTGGGGGGCTGGTGGTGGAGTGGGGGTGTGCAGGGGTTGCTCTCCCTGGGGGTCCGTGCCTTCCCATGGCGTCAGAGGACAGGTCGTTTCAGCAGGGAGTCGGCATTTCCAAGGGGGACCTCATCAATCCTGCTTCTGCAGCGTAGTCATGGATGGCAACACTGCAAAGGAAAAGTTATGAGCTTCACAGTCCTTCATTTGTAACCTAACAGCATATAAAAGTGAGTATCTTTAATTCTCTTTCCTTTTTAAAAATACGCTTACAGAATGGAAAAGAACAATCGAGAACAACCTGCCTGTATTAAATTCAAGGATATTTATATAGTTGTTTTGGCTACAAACCTGGTAGCACTTCAGTTCCTCGAATTGCTGAAATACTTCCCTTTCAGAGTCCAGGCTTTGCTGGCTTTTGCAGCAGAACCTGTCAGCTTGTTCTTCCAGAGTCTATGGTCTCTTTTGCTACAAAAATGCTCCATAGGGAAGTAAAAACTGAGAATGTGATGTCCTTGGCATTGTCTGCACCCTGGTTTTTAAACATTTGCTTCACCCAACAAATACTAGATATAAAATAGTAGAGGAAACTATTGTTCAGAATTAAAGAGTGCTTAAAAATATATAGATTTATAACTTTGTTCCCACCCTAATCTCATACTCTTGGTGTTTCTAGAGTCTATTGTCGGTGTTATCTGGATTGTTTGTGAGTTATGGTGGGGGTTCACATAGCATTTACACATCAAGGTAAGGAAAACGTAACATTGGGCAAAGACTTTTCTGGATCAGACTGTTGCGTACTTTCTTTTCTTGCTGTTTATAACCACTTGTTCTGTAGCTTAAGAATAGGGCATCATGTTTCAGCAAGCACTGCAGAGGACAATGTTACCTTATCACTGCTTTCCTCATGCCTCTTAGTCAGGAACCGAATCAGGGCCCTTTGGTGGGTGGTATTTAAATAGCCCTATTTGTCTCTTCAGGCAACCGTGGTTCTCAGATTGCAGTTCCTTGTAAGCCTGATTACAGAATTAATGGTGCCTGACAAGGTATGTGGATTTTGAACGCTATTATGCTGGTTTTGTTCTCATATTTCCTGGACATATTGCCTTAAGTGGATATATGTCACATATCAAACACTTAAAATGTTTGTTCAGGCGCTTGAACTCAGTAAACACTACCTCTGTGTAGCAGTGCCTTTTCCTTTGCATATACAGTCTGCTAAATCACTGTGTGACATACAAGCTATAATGACCTGACATATATGGGACCTAAAATAAATACTTAAGGCTTAATTTTTGTTTTCTTGAAATGAGATGGACTTTTGCCAGGGCTGGAGGCCAGAGTTAGTATTCTAGTGCACAGTACAGCAATGCATTGAAAGTTTCTTACACTGGCTATTGATTCTTGTTGTTCACAGGCCATGAGTCATGACTGCATAAGAGCAGATACTTCACTGTAGTGAGACAGCAGTTACTATACAAGTTGGGCACCCTCACAAGTTAAGATTCTTGTGTTTCAAATCATTGTTGGGCGATGTGATAAAAATGAATTTGCAATTGACAGTATATTCAAACAGAGCGGTGCTGTCTATCCTTTTCTTCTCCCCTGAAATGGCTGTATGCCCTGACTGATCTGGAAGTGATCTTGTCTTAATTTTTTGCTGAGGATTTTGATGAAATGAAGGCTTTGGGTATGCCTTTGTGGTAGCAGCTAGGGAATTTGAGGCCACAGCAAAGAACAAAAGTACTTGAAAGTCTCCTGTTCTGCAGGTAGCAAGGATCAATTGGTGTTTGACACTACTTTTGGACCAAGATTCTGAAATGGCTTTTAATCATATGGACTACTGGGGCTCTGGCAAAGTCACTAGGGTTCACCAGAAAGTGAGAGCATTCCTCATGTGCACTGGCTCTGAGGACTCTGTATCATAAACACCATGACTTCTCATGGGAAGGAAATAATCCCATAATGCCACCAGGCTTATCATGCCAAACTTAAAGCATTTAAGAGTTTTCTCCTTTTGACCACGCTGTGACATCTTGCCAACGTATCAGATAAAGCAATTTTATTGCATATGTCAATGAACAGTGTATGCTGAAAGCCTGACTTGCTGTGAATGCCTGTGCTTACAGAGTGACAGTGAGCTGTAGATGTGCATGTCTTTCAAGTGTGTAAAGCTCTTGATGCTGTGTCCAACGTTAATAGACATAAGCACAGTTACTGTACAGCACTGGCACTGTAGTGTCAGGATTTTTGATTGAGGATAGAGCAGTCTCAGGTCCAGAGGTGCAAACCAAACACAGAAGTTTATGCTGGAGAATATTTTCAAGCGGAAATACAGATATGCTGGGAAAAATGGACGTGCATATTAACATTGTCAGTGCACTGAATACCAGAAGTGGCCTTTGTAATGTTGCTTCCACAAAATATATTGTGCCTGTTTGGTGCAGCCTTGTTTTGGTGTGCTCCCCATGCTCCGTACACAGAATAGCTTGAGATTACACAGCTAGAAATTCATGGAGGCCGTGCAGAGATCTGTTGAAACATCCTATTGAGTCTAGAAGTGCAAGAGTATTTTCTGAAACTGCAGTGTGTCCTGAGGGACCACTTTCACTGTTTTTCTTAGAGCCTCTAAAAATCTTTTCTACTTTTCTCAAAAGAGTTCTCGGTTCTACTTATCTGTACAAACAAAGCAAAATTGATTCTCATTTAATTCAATTATGGATCAATGTGTTGCTGTACTTAACAGACAATAGTGTGGAAATGCTTGTTTCAATTATCAGGTATAAATAATGAAGAATTTGCTCTTAGCTGTGGAGAAGAGAGACATTAAGAAGCGACCACCTGAGCTATGAAATGTAACTATTACATTGTGTAAAAAGACAGGGAGAACCAGGGGAAAATGCATCATGAGCCCAGGCAGATCTATTTGCTGAGGAAAACAACTGGCTAAAAGAAATTTGTTTGCCGTATTTTAAAAGGTGTATGTAATGACACATATGGGGCAATTAAGCAGAAAATTAATGCGTAGCCTAGTTTGGTATTAACTGTTCCTCCTTCGAGTGAGCTGTTAAGGCAGTTATTTCCCTGTCTTCAGTTCCACATACAGAGGTGGACGTGTCGTTAGCAGTTACTATCATTATTTTTTTTTGCTCCCACTAGCTTGAAGTTTTCTATCACCTGGTGCTATGGAGCTTATATCCTTGATCACTGTGTATGAGAGACAATTAATTTTGTCTAGAACTTTTTCTTTCTCCTTTGTTCCATGGCTGCAGTCTGGCAGCTAATTTCACACCAAGGACCTAATTACTTTACCTTTCCTGGCATTTCTCCTCTGCTTAAAGCATTCATAAAGACTGTGTAACTGTTTCTGAGATCCTCATTAGAGTTGAGAAAAACTCACCTGGCAAGGAAATACTTGAAGAAATAAATGTGAATGTGTGTGTTTTTTAAATGCTATTGAGCTCTTTAGTCTAGTGGAATTGTATAGTGCTATTTTAAAACAGAAAAAAAACAGTTGCCATGCTCTGTCAGACACTTCTCTAGTGCTGAGGCAGAAGCGGGCATAATTGACAACGACAGACCAACAGAGCTGTCTGTTTTTTAGCTGAGATTTCTTTGTATTGAGAAAAATATTAGATGGAGATGTCACTTTTTAAAGGTATTTCTGTCTTTTGTATATTCCAGTATCTTTCCAGCTGTTTCAACCAAGGGCAAAGTATAGAGTCTCCTCAAGTCCTTAACTTCAGTACAGTCAGGATTTATATATCTGTTACCTGCTTTACACACCTGTCTCCCCCCATGTCAATGAAGATCCCAGTGTTGTATCAACTCAGGAGATTTCTTCTGGGAAAGCTGTGGAGTGTGGCAGGATTGATACTTCACCACTGCACAAAGCACTGCAGTTCTAGAATTCTAAGCAATATGCAATGGCACTCGCAGCCAGTGTTACCAGGATATACCTTTCTTGTCCCTGCTTTTTACTACCTGTCTCTTCTCTGCCTCTGCCTTGGCCACTTCCTTCTCAGAGGAGGGCGGTGCTGCTTGTATGTCTTCAACAGAGATTTCGTAAGGTGGGTTGAGCTCAATCTTAGCTCTTCTGCCATCTGAAAGCACACTCCATTCTTTCCACCAAGTGGAAGCAGAACAGAGGTGCAGAGCAGGTCTACATGTTGCAGAGAGGGAGTGAGGGGGAGAAATATTTTTCCCATGACTGATTCCCATACAACTTTATGCAGCTGTCTCCAGCAGGAGAAGTTTTAGGGGGACAACTCCAGCCTACCAGTAAGATCAAATTGTCTGAGGAATAGACAGTAATGGGAGGAGGCAGAGATAAACTTCCTCCTGCTTTTCCCAACCAGCTGGCTGAAGTGACACTGAAGCTCATCCAGTGTCTTAATAACAGCAAACTACTTGGTGATACTCTGATACTTTGGGAGGTATGACCATTGTGGAAGATGCAAATGGAACTGCTCAGTACAAGGCTGCAAATGAACATTCAAGTATAGTGCAAACATAGTAAAGTTAGATTTAAGTATTAAAATGTGTGTTAAAACTTCCAAAGGATGGAAGAGAAGAACATACACCAATATTATTTTTTTGCCCCTTTCTCCTGCTCATAATCACATCTCAGCAAATGTGTCATACCCAAGCTGAGTCAAACTCTTCCATTCTTTTTTGGTTCCAAATGATTCCATATCAAAAGGTAAATAAGAATCTATTCCAGGTAAATGCACGATCTAAAGCACATCAAAATAGCTCAATTCTTCACATATTTGTAATTCTATCATCTGAAAAAATTGCAACACATTTCTTTTATAGATGTTGCAGGTAGAGTAGCTAGACTATGTAGGTTTCTGCAGCTTCTCTATTTTTTAGAAGTGTATATAATGCAAACAAAAATAAGGAGTTTTAAGTGCATTTGCTCCCTTAAAAAAACCCCAAAAAATATTTACAGTTACCAATCTGACTACATCAGTGGCATATTTTTTCATCTGACATAAAAGCAAGATAGGAGTGAGAAGAGAAATCAGAACATCTTCAACAAGAGATGCCTATTAATGCCAAAATATACCAACAGTCAATTTTCAGAACAGTTTCAGCCTCGCTCACTTGCTGTACGTAGGAACCCAGCTGGGTGATTTTGTTTTGGCGTTGAAGTGATGAGTTCTGCACAACTCAAAATTCAGCACTGAATGCTGAGCTGATGTAATCTAAGACCAAGTTGATTTGGAATGTCAGGTGCTTTCTGATGAGGAAATGTTTTATATCTGAAATCACGATCTGCTCTCTCAAATATGATAAAGTTCAAATCCGTGAAGTCTGGCTCTCCCTCAAAGCACATGCTGTAAAATCACACAAGTTATGTGTTTATCTTTAGGTTACCAACTTTAGGTTGCTAATGATAAATACACAATTAAAGCATACTCATGATCAATATACTTGCAGTTAGAATGTGTTGCCTTACACATGCCTTTTTTTGTTTAAAGAAAATTCAGCATGTGGATATGCAGGGTATTCTAGACCTATGGTTTTGTTTAAAAATCTCTTTTTTCCCTTGCAGTTAAATAGGTTTTACATTTCCTCATCCTAGCATCAGCATTAAAAGATTTGGAACCTGCTGTTATGCTAACTGATTGCTAATAAATCTTTATTTAAAACTATAACAGTGAGATAATTAAAGTTCATTCTTCTCTTGTAGTTAGTGATAGAGCTAAGAACTGTTTTTATACTCTCCAACAGTTCTCCTTTAAATTAAGGATATGACTTTAAAGTAGCTTATTTGCACTGGTTTTCTGCTTTCTGAGGTATGTTAAATTAATCAGCTGGTTTTACAGGCAAAGTAGTAGCTGAAAAATATAAAGGAATTATTGCTTAATTATCTCAGCTTTATGAATAAACCAGCATAGATTTTGTAGCCTTGTCAGAACAGAGCCCTCATCACCCGTGACTGTATTTCATAGTCCACTGGTATAACTAAGCTTTGGATGGAGTTTACAGATGCCAACTACTTGCTCTCACACTGGATTCACCTCATGCAGACTTCCAGTTCTCATGTACTTTGAGCATCCTTTCACAATGTAATGGCAGAAATCCAGCAAGAATGGACCTTGTCCAGTTCTAGATAGGAATCTTGCCATTTTGGCTGTTGCATTAAGTTGCTTGGACTGAAGACGATTGAGGGCCCCTCAGTAGTAGCACAGTTTATCCACCCATCTTCAGCCAATTTGTCTAGCAGTGTTCAGATGTTCTGCTTGGCACTGCCTTGGAGCCCACCAGTGTGAGTCCACGTTATATTTGCCAAAACTGTTATGGAGGAAGCATTCTTGAAAAACATTTCATCACACAGTTTTTGTTTTCTTGCATTTAAATTACTGTTTCGTGCACTTAAGGGGGAAAGAGGCAGAAGCATTATAATAAAATTGCTGTGTCTATTGGATCAGATTTCACTTGAAGAGCCTCTGTGAGGCCAGTTAAGACATGGTTGTACTTGAATTTTTGCAAAACAAGGTAATTTATGGGCTTCCCTACATAGAAGAGGCCTGCCTAACATTTTTCCTGACACACAGTTCCCATATGAAGAGATTATGTAGCACACTAGGGAATGCATCATTTGTAGTCTCTTAATAGAATATTCCTGGAAGAGTGAGAAAGAATCTAGTACTTCTGAAGGTGTATTTTGAAGCCTCAGCCAGCAAGATCATCTTAACAATTAGATACAGCTTTACTTAGCCATTTTGCATCCAGGGCTGCTGGCTTTCCTAAGCCAGAGGCTGATAACAAGCTGATGCAAGAAATGGTTCATGCCTGCAGGCAAATGCCCGTGGTGCAGAAATAAGCGCAAAGTGTAGCAAATCTGCTTTGGCTGCATGCTGGAGTCTCTGCAAAGACAAGTTGCAGCATCATGGCAAGATGACTGCTTACAGCTTTATTGGTTACAGCTAAAAGGCAGAGATTTTCCTCACGTGGACAGCAGTGATGTATCTCAGCAAGAGCCCGTAAAGACAGAGGGACTGGTGAGGGCTCCGTGTCTGGCTCTCAGCCCTGTTTGTGGCCTGAGCTCTCCATGACCGGGCTGTCTTTACTGTGTGTGATGTAGCTGAACCTCTGCATCTTGTAGCTCAGTGTGTTAAAGGTGAAATTGCACTGGTGTTAGGCTGCCTCAACATATGTAATTAAACTTATTCATACCACAGACGCCATAGTCTCCACAGAAAAAAAAGGCAGTGCAGAGGATAGAGTGCAGCAGGCTTCAATATTGCTTTGCTTGTGAGTCAACATTTCTCTCATCAGTGATGTTTTAGATTTCCTGGTGTAAAGAACCTTTTAACTACCACAGAGATCAGATGCTTTTTTTCTTCTTCATCTTCTTCTTAATCCCAAATTGCCAACAGCCCTTGTAGAAATAAAAAATTCTGTCTGGTTCTGCAAGATGAATGGCTGACTTCTAATTAACCCAGTGAACACATATAGATCAAATTTGCTGTATCCATTCATCTATACTTGAATTAAGAAAAGGGATGTATTCAGTGCTGTAATGTAGTAAAGTTTATTTTTAATTAACCTGATTTGCACTTGTAAGTTAAAGCTAATTAGTACAGCTCATTCATCGTTTATATCTAGGGCCACTGGGAATGGCTTGATTTCCTACCTATTTGCCCTTAAAAATATGCCTGTTACCTGCAACTTTTAAATTGAATTGACACTAGTATTTGTAGGACCTAATGTTACGTAACAACAAAGTTTTCTTAGGACTGGGTCCTTTGTCCGCTTTAGATTTTGCAGTATGTAAATTGTGGAGCTGAGTTTTGCAGATTGGACCTATTTTTATTCCTCCTAGGCAGCTGGGAATCGTCCTTGAATAACTTTTCATTTTGATGGGAGAGCAGTTGAATCATAGGAAAGTGGGGCTTACAGATCCCATCTCCCTCCTGTTTCACTCCTGAGTGGTGTTTCACTTGCTGGCATACAACTGAGGTTCCAGAAGGAAGTAAAAACTATACACCCTCCCTCCTGAAAAATCCAGGCAAACTTATCCCAGTGACTCCCTGTCATTAATCTTGGAAAGATTCATGTCATTTTGCTAGAATGATGCAAGTAATAAGTCTTTCAGGAAACAAATGAGCTGCAGCAGAAACAGCCTGGGAAGGATTTTTGGCGGGAAAATGTAGTACAGGGAGTCATAGTCCATGTTGCTACTCAGCTGCCACAGGCTGAAACAAATACATTGCAAGAAAGTTCACTCCAGTTTTGGGAGTGTTAAGAGGAGAGAAGACTGGGGCAGGATGCATTCTCAACTTACTGGTTCCCTTAAAGGAATAAATAATGGCAACAAAGATATTGCTGATATTCTATAGTTGCAGTCAACTGGAGCTGTTTAAAAGATATTTGCTAATGGTGTATATAATCAAGTATTTTCTTCCATGAATAAACAATTCAAGTTCGACTTCTTTGCCCTAACTGAGCTGCTCTAAATGTGCGTTTTTCCATATATAAGTTTTATTACTCCTCAGTGCATAATCCCTAATAACCACCTAATGTTAATGTTTACTTGTAAAATGCAAATACAACCTTTTGTATGGGAGCACTTGAATCCCTCTCCCTGCTAGTCTATGCTGAGGGAGATTGAGGCACAAGCTTCCCAGCGTGGCACAAAGCAATCAAGCCATTTTTAGGACCTAAGTGGGTCAGAGATAAAAATCAGATTCCAGGATAAGACAAAATAGGAGCCTACTGGATAGTCAGAAGGTGCTGAGTTGTTGGTGGAACTAGGTCTCCTTCCTGAGTTATGTTGTTAGTATGGGCTTAAATACACTCACAGATGGAACCAGGCAGATTCCTGATATGGCTGAAATTATGTAGCCATTATGGCCTGTTTCTCAGGTGCTACGTTCGCTTTCAAATAGGATGTTCCTGAATAGGCTACGGGCCCTCCTGAGAATTTATTCCTACACAGATTGTATCGCTCAACATGAGCTGTGCTTTAATCGATACAGATAAGACTTCTTAAAAGGCCGTGTGGACTCTTTCATTTCAAGCCGCTCTTATTTTGGTTTCAGATCAGTAAGTAAAAACAGGCAGGGGCCAAATTAGAACAGTTTTCAATGCAGTAGGAGTTCCTATACAATGATTTCTTTATTTAATTCTTGTTTCAGATTTTTTCTTCTACACATATGTAGAGGTGTCTGTCTTGGATAAAGTCTGAATGAAAATTTACTAAGGGCATCAGAATTTGATGGGTTACTTTAAAAGCTCAAATATAAATTTATTGTGGCTTTTAATGAGTTATCTTGTGAGTAAAGATTTGACCAGCAGAAATAGAACCACACAATGAGCTGAGTTTTTCAACATCATTTTTAGTTAAGAACAAACACTATCTTTGAAGGTTCTCTATGCTTTGGCAATCAAGAGATCTAATGATCTGTGCGAGATGGAAAGCATTAGTAGAGACTTTGTGGAGAACTGTAAGCAGACAGTCTTTTAGAATGGGAATATATTACACTGAGGTAAAATAAAATCCTTGCATGCTTTTGTTGCAGTGCTGCCATTACTGGAACAAAGAGAAACTTTCTTTTATATAAATACTCTCCAAGGGTAAAAAAGAAAGGTAAGAACACATATGATTAGTATATTCTCTTGGCTGTTCTATTCGTGCCTCCCCACCTCCCTGATGATTTAGCAGAGTTCTAAAGAGAGAGGGAGGGAGAGACTGAAGGAAAAAAAGGAGAATGGAAAGAAAGCTGTCCTTATGAGATACTAACATGTTCTTCAGAAAGTCACCTGTCAACAGAGAAAGTCATTCACATCAGCAACTACTGTCTTTGTGCAGTGAAGCTGCCAAGTTTTGACAGTCTGTAATGTCAGTGCTATCTTTGTCTTTGGGTCCTTTTACTCCACTTTGTTTCCCAGAGTCTCTAGTATTCTGTATCAACCACTGCTTCCCTTCAGGGCAGCATTTTCTGATAGTCTATTCCTAACTATAATACCTGGCTCTTCATTTCCCATATAGAATTTTCTCTTCAGTTTTTCTGGGACTAGGATTTTTATTTACAGTATGGTGTCATTTTTCAGGAGTCAAATACATAAATTCAGAATTCGCAGAACTTTTGGGTGTAGGGGTTCTGATAATATAAGGCATATATAAAATCTCTAGAGCTTGTGGATGTTAAATTGCCTACATGATGGTCAGCTAAGTCTGATGCAAGTGTCTGTTGAATCCATAAGGAGACTATAAAAAAAAAGCCTTCTATTTGTAGCTATGTCTGAGCAGTATTCAGCCAAAAATTCTTTGGTCCTGAGCTTCAGATGTGCCAGCATTAAAGAAATCAAGTAAACCCCAGAGGAATATGCCACCATTCTTCCACCAAGACAATTCAGCTGCTTTTATTTGTATTGTGATAAATCCTACTGACCCTGCTCAGACATCAAGATCATTCTTTGCTTACCACTTTAAACTTACATATAATATAGAGAGAGCCCTTGTAACAAAAAGCCTGCAGAAATGATGCTAAACCAAACTGGATTGTGAGGTCAGGTTCTAAGTGACTTGACTGGTCATAGTGTCCAATGCTGGGATGAAGTTTTCCTCTTTTTCAGTTTATGTTGATGTTTTCTATGCTAGGGGAAGATATTGTAATTCTTTCAGGAATTTTTGGTTTTGAAGCACTTCTTTTTTAAACTGATACACAGCAATTTTAACCTCTAAAAACTACTTCCTGAGCTCTGAGTTGTTAAAGACATGGTTTTTTTATAACTATACACTTGATAATGAATAATACAAAGGCTCATCACCCTGGCTTGTTTAGCCACAAACCAAACCAAGTGACAGTGGTTTGACAGGCCCTTTTTTGGTATTCCAGTCCTCTCCACTTCTTTTTTAAGCATTTGTGGAATGGATTTTCATTCTGTGACCAGATGTATAACTCCCAGCAGGAGTGTAACTAAACCAAATAAATAAGATTGATGAATTCCCCCCCTCTACTCCCCACCAAATAATAATAATAAAAAAATAAAACAGCGAAAGCTGAGGGAGCATCTTACCTAGAAGTGGTGTGACACAAGTACCAAATTCAGGACAACTTTCATCAAAGTGCTGATGACTTTTCTGTTCCTTGAAGGGAAGGATGTTTGTAGGATGGTTTGAGACTCTCTTCATCAAAAAGCATGAAACCACATAGAACAGGTATGGGTTGTGAGCTGCATCGTTCTGCTAATCTGGCTTTTTTTCTGTATTTAAAGTAGATTATTTTTTTTTAAGACCAAGCATAATGAGTTCTTGCAATTTAATATAAGTTGTGTTGTAATTCATGCTTTTAATCCTTAGTTTCTCGACGTTCATGAAAGTAAGTTCGCATTCACTTCCTCTGAGATTATATTATGAGAGTAGAAAGGAATCACCATAGGCCATAAAATAGAGTGAATATGAAACCTTGGTATAGAGCATTTTGAGATTACATAGAAGAACTAACAAGGAAAATATGTTGTGCTAAAATTGATGCACTCATTTAAAAGCTGGGGAGTGAGTGGTGAAATGTTCATATAGCTCTAGGCTTTTACAAAATGTCTTATAGCATTGTCCAGAAGCTACATGAGAATTTATAGTTTCCATATGGATTATTGATTAATAAATATACATTGTGCTGAATTTGCAAACTTTGGAGTACCTTTACAGTACTGGAATGTGAAGGGAGGGGTTGGAGGTGGCATTTGAATTTTATAAGTAGGGAGATGTTTTCATGAGTCCTGAATTTTAACAGGAAGGCAAGAGAGTAAACCGTAAATCTCATGAAATGGATTAGTCAATGTCTTATGAATTTTGGTTTCATAAGACCATTTTTTTGTCTTAAACTACTTGGCCATGTTTCATAACCAGGTTTGTATGGTGCCTAGTGGTGGAAAGCAGGAAATGGGGCTGCATTCCTCTAGTCCTCTGCCGGTAAATCTGTAGCTGCCAGATGTAATTAGCAGCAACTATAATACCCAGACTGAGAGAATTGTACTTATGAATTAACCCTGTATTTAATAGTTTCCCTGGTGCTAAAGTATGTTGGAAAGTCTAGAAAAGAATCCCAGAAGTTAATTGTTGTTAGTATCATGCTGGTCTATGTTCTGACATAAACTAGGTCTGTATCATGTACTCCCAGTAGTATATGGATTTACTATTACTATGTTATTTGATTATTTGTGGTATTCTCTGGACCTTTAAGATGGACACTTAATAAAAATAATTAAATAGTTCTGTCCATGGCAGGAACAATAGTAATAAAGAAGCAAACTAACCCACAAGCAGAAACTCAGGAGAGTTTCACAAACAGAAACTATAAGGAGTAATCACAATCATAGAATCATAGAATCGTCAGGGTTGGAAGGGACNATATCAGTGCTTGGGATTGCCCCGACCCAGATGCAGGACCTTGCACTTGGTCTTGTTGAACTTCATGAGGTTGGCATGGGCCCACCTCTCCAGCCTGTCAAGGTCCCTCTAGATGGCATCCCTTCCCTCCAGCGTGTCAACCACACCACCCAGCTTGGTGTCATCAGCAAACTTGCTGAGGGTGCACTCAATGCCACTGTCCAATATTAATACTAATACCAAGTTAATCCTCTCAAACTAATAAGCTTACTCAAACCCCAGCACTGGGCATGAAAACTCAATGCCTGAGTGCAGCTTGAGGCTTTTCTTGAGATCTGAGGAACACGTGCAGGGGTTACAAACTTTGAGAGTGTCAGAGGGCTAATTTCACATGGCTGGATGTTACCCCAGGTCTAGCTGACAGTAAGTGGTGTCAGAGCTGGCCTACACTTGAGCACCACTGCCCTTCCATGGAGGTTATGAAAGAATGATTGCTTTTTCTCTGCATGAATGATGCTAGAGGAAAGGACTTGGTGGTTTATCAAAATATCACACTTAACTTGCAGCTCAGGGTATTTCTGCATTTGAAATAAGTTCAAAGGTGAATGTGCATTTAAGAATCTTATAAAACAGTTGAATGCTTGCATAGGACTTCTCAACCCTCTCACTTGCTCTGTGGAGTCAATTGTGCTTTAAAAGGTAGGAGGATTAAGAGACCTTTCCAAAGAATTGCTTGCAAGCCATAATGTATGAGAGATGGAGCAGTGAATGAATCCATGTGTCCTTTATTGTTAACTGGTGTAAATTGGCAGCTGTTTCCCTGATGTCTGGTATTTGGAAACACTGAGCAACTTGAGTCTAGTTCTGCCTTCGTAGACTGAACATTTTCTGAGAAGAAAGAAGCCATACTTCTGATGCTGGACAAAGAAAATCTTGTGCTTTCAGAATGATAATGCTGGGACTGGAACTGTCCCACACTTGTGTTGAGCTATTTGGAATTTTCCCCTTATTTTGTATTCTTTGTTCCCCCATTGGAAGCTGCTCCTTAGCTCAGAAGTCTATTTCACCTCTTGCTCTTGTGGCATTTAAAAAATACATTCCAAAAAGCTGCTCAGGGAAATGAAGATTCTTGAGGTGATGTTTTCCATCTTCTTGAATGAAGTGGGACTGGTGGTAGATTAATTGCTGTAAGCAGTGGCATTTTTTACCCAATCATGGAGTTGTAAAAGCAGCAGTCTTATCTTCTTTGAGCACTGGAAAAAGCAACAGTCTTATCTTCTTTCCAACCATGGGAATTATTTTTCTAATGAGCTAAATGGGCAGAAGGCTTTCAAGGACTTGCTCTGCATCTCAAGATGTCTCCAGTGCCATAATGCTCTGACACAAATATTCTGCCTCATAACAAGAGCCCACTATGAAGCTTTCTCTGCATAAACATCTTGAAAGCCCCTCTGTGAAACTTCTTGTGTAGTTTCCTCCATCTCTCCCCATCTGTCTAAACTGAAAGGGAAGCAGAACTTTAAGGGATATGGGTAGAACAGGTGGATTTTTCTTATTTAGTTCTTTGGACTTTCTGTCTGACACCTCTGCACAGAATAATAAGCCAAGCCAAAACATTCTATGATTCCATGGTTGGGAGGAAGTATTTTCTTTAAATGAAATATGTGAAGAGATTCAGGCTGTTGGTCAGACTGTATTTAAGTCTAGACATTTTATATTCCTTCTGTCTTTCTGACATTGTCATTCCCTCAGGCAAACTGATTTTGTTGGCAGTGTCCACTCAGCAGCTTATCTTTTTTACAGCTGGTAGTTTGTTCATAGGAAAGCTCATTGTTGGACCCTTATGATGAGAAACAATATAATAGCAGATACAATTATTTCTGTTTTCCTTCACTTGGTTTGATGAAAAATCTGTGGAGTGAGTGGTAGGGAAGGAGGCTGGAGCCTCTGAGAAACAGATGTCCATTGCAGGTAATTAATGCATGGAACTGGCATACCCAAGAGTTTTATAAGGGATCTGACACATGTCAGGATACAGCTGACTGCATTCCCTGAAGCTCTTTTTCTGTCAAGCATGCTTACCTTTTGACATATCTGTAACTACCACTGGGTCCAAAGGTCTCAAAGTAGGAGTGAGATAACTCTTTCCTTGATTTATGGTGAGAGAAATGAGAATGCTCTTCAGGTGAAAAGTTCTTTTCCTCCCATTTATGCCCAAGCAGTTTGATCCAATTGACATTCCCAAAATGAGCAGGAATCTCTCAGGTTTCTGACACTGTTACATTTTGTATAGAATTCACAACAGATTAATCAGGACATTTATTTGCAAGTATCTCTGGAGATGTTGCTGGAGAAAGCAATGTTTGTGCTTGTAGTAGACTTTCTGCACACCAAGTCTTGGACAAACTCTTACACCATTTTCTGATTGAAATAACATTTTGGTGCTTTCAATGTAAAACAGAAGCCCCCTTACCAATCCTGCAGATTAAAGTGTCTTCAAAGTAACTAATATGTGAGTGCATTTTTCAATGGTCTGAGGTTCAAGATTAGTATTTTTCTGAGTTTTCTTGAAATACCATCCTCCTCTTTCATAGTGTAGTCTAGATTTTGTCTTCTTGGTAGCTGCCTATATCACTGACATGCTTCTAGCTGCCTATATCACTGACATGCTTATCTTAGTTGCTTAATGTCTGAACAAATTCTACAGACAATGCTTCCAGATTATTCTGGGGGCTTGTCTAGCAGATCAGCTGAACACTGAAGGAGAAAACATCCTTTCTCAATGCAGGCTGGAGAACCTGGGCTTGCAACGTCATTGGTCTTATTTTTTTGTTGTTTTGTTGGGGGTTTTTTCTGACCTACTGCTTTGTTATCCTTTTTTTCCAAGTAACCTGCTATCAAATCATTTAATAGAGGATCATCTTTCTCAGTGGCTGCCTGTCAACTTACAACTATATTTCATGTAGTAGACTGCAGTTTTTGATCTCAGCAATCTACTCTGGAATATGACCAGCCACCAAAATGACTTCTAGAATTATTGGAATACTGGAATTCCTCAAACTGGCCAATTTACAATAAGGTCTGGGTTTCCAGTCTGCAGCACAAACACACAGAGGCAGGAATTTGTCCCTGCCATGGCAGGGTGGTTGGAACTAGATGATCTTTGAGCTCACTTCCAACCCAAACCATTCTGTGATTCATTCTATGAATAACAGGATGCATTTTGTATTTTATGTTGTGTATGTTACTCCCACCTACTAAGTCATTCCTCACAAATGATCAATTTTTGTCAAGTACTGTGCAAGAACATTCAATTTCTTAGTGTTACAAAACAAAATTGCGGTTGATTTGATCTCATTTTCAGGGTTTTTTCTTTGGGAAACGTGTTAAATTCTTTTATTTCCTCTATTTTCTTTTAACATTGTAGGTTTTAATTAAGTGAAGCAATTGCCTAGCAAATACCTTTCAATTTTTAAAAAAATGACAGGCTAATTACTTGCCCATTTTGCATTACTAAGAAACAAAATTGTGTCTGTGAAATGGAATTTCAATTTCTAGTATAAACTGTATTTGATGCTTTCAGTTAGAAGGGTTTTTATTTGACAGCATGTGTTCTGCAAGGGTCAAAATGACTTTAAGAACGTTCCTTTTCAGATTAACTTTTGAGGTTTTTTTCTTGTCTGGGGATGTGAGGTGCTCGGAATGCCTTAACTCCCCAGCCCCCTTTCTCTTTTAGAGGATGATGTGGTAAGAGATCTGGCTCTACCTCCTTCCTGGGAACTTGCTGCCGCCTGCACTGATGCTGATAGGAAGTGCTGTACTGGAAGAGTCAGCAGCTGAGGGTAATTGGCCCATGGTTGTTTCAACTGTACACAATTTAACAATGCCACTCAGTCTCCCTAGAGTCATCCAGTATAGCTGGCAAGCAGCGTGGCTTGTTAGAGCAAGCAGGCAGCTGGCAGCCAGGAGCTTCCAAATTCTCATTCTGCTTCCACCATCCACTCTGTGTAGGGGCTGTGTCATCACCTTCCAGCCTTAGTTCAACACCTGCGTGGCCTCCCTGCACAATGAGGCTGATGCCTGTTTCACCACCAGCATCTCGCAGCCATTTTGAGTACTCACTTGTTAAAGCCTCACTTGTTGCCCTCAACATTGTTATGAAAACATGCAGTCCAACAGAAAATATAGCAGAGGAAGCAATTGGGGAAGAAAGCACACAAATAACAAACAAAGAGCATTCCTGAGGAAGTGAAAATTCCTTAAACATTGTACAAAGTTGTAACGAAAGAGTTTGGTCCACCAAAGCTGATGCTGAGAAGCTGGTACTCAACAAACAGAGGAGACAGGAAAAATCAAGATCTTAAAACACCATGCAAGAAGTTAGATTGTATACAAACGTTTGCTAGCCAGTAATGCAAATGGTTAGGAAAGACTTCCTATGAATTCTAAAGGAGTTGCTATTTTGACAAAAAAGCAAGAATTTTCTGTGAGGTGAAGGGGAGTTGCTGCTGTGCAGGTAGATGAACAGAGCAATCCATGCACAGAGCAGCTGCCAGTACTGCTCCACTGTCAGAAGAAAGAGTAGAAAGAGCAAGGGAGAAGTTAAAACCAGGGTAAGAACACAATAGCTCAGTAGTTCAAAGCCAGTTAGATAAACATTAGGGAAGCATTGGATCATAGGTACCTGCTCGTGTATTTGTTTTTAATCCTTCTCCTCAAACACACTGCTTCCTGTGATGAAACCAGAAGCCAAAATTATCTCTGCCTAACAGAGGTTGATGAATCTTTTAATGCAGGACAGGAACCTCACTACTAGATTACAGGGAAACTAACATCTTTGAAAAAAAAAAAAAGTGTAAATGTTTCAGGCAATAAAAAAGGTAAAGATCAGGAAATAGTGTGGCTAGATAAAGGCAACACTTGTACAAAATGTGTGAAAAACGTTTCTGCTGATGCAAATTATACAGACATCTATCTTTATAGTTCAGTATTAACATTGTAAAAAAGGTTATGAAAGTTATTATCAAGGAGTTATGGTTTGGTTTAGAGAGAGGGGCAGGCATAGAGATGTTGCAGCATGATGATTTGAATGGGATTAAAAGTGAGAATGAAAATTAAGGTGTTCCCAATCTTTGCTGTTTTTCTGGATGCACTTCAAGTCAAGAGGCGTGTGTTATAGAAATAATAAAGCAATAGGATGTTTTCTGCGTAAGATCACTGCTATAAAAAACTAGAAGAAATAACTGCAGAGGCACTAGAACCACAAAGGAGAAAATCAGTTAACAGCTGAAAAGTTTGGTGTGATACAATGTTATCTGATGTGAAGTTAGGACCTGGATTTTCACTGTCCTCTTCAAGTGCATAGAAAGAAATGTGGGTGAGTTAGAGAATGCAGCTCTGGATGAGCCAATAGAGAAACCCAAATTGCATAGATACTGTTTTCACTGTCAACAGCAGCAGCTCTTTTTACTTCTAGTTATCAGGCATGTACCCTTCCATTTTCTAAAACAAAATATGAAACTCTGTATTGTATCACATTCTCACCCCCTCAGTGCATGAAATCTCTCCACCAGCTAGGAATTCAGCTTATACTCTCCTCTCTTTCTAGCCTTCTATTCCAGTTATCAAAGCTGGACAATCCCCGAACATAGATGGAAGACACACTTATATGATTGTGATAATTCTTAGAAAACTGGATTCAACTTGGACAGTAAATCCGTGTAGTTGGATTACCATACTAACTATAAGTGTCAAGAAGATCAAGTGGTTGCAACTAGGAAAAAATACAGAATATTGAAAAGTCTTGCTGGGAAATAACAGAATAAGAAAAACCTGTGAAGACACCCTGGGGGCTTGATAAGCACTGATGGTTCAGCCAACACTGAGATTAAAAAGAGATACCTCTTAGTGGTTAAGTGCTGCAGATAAATTTATAAAATTATAGTATAATAAAACATTGCATTTGATATCAAAGTGAAGCTTTATCCAGACAGTGCACTAATAGTATTACTCTCTGGGGTGGAAGGTGATGCATAAAATAAAACAGATATGAGAAGGTGGAGTGCTGGGGCCTGGGCTGTGAGCCCCAAGTTGACCTGTGGATGAGTCACAACCCAGCAGTGTGTCTTGTTCCCCCAGCGGTTTCAAGCTCCAGAGACAGAACCTGGCCCACCTGTGTTCCCCCAGGTCGTCATGGTTGGGGTGATGGGCGAGGTTAGAGATATATCAACCAGGAACTGACTGGTTTGAGAGATGCAACAAGAAGTTGATCAGATTGAAGAGAGTTCCTGTGGAAGAGAGTTCCTGTTCGGGGTCAGCTTGATAAGCTCTCTCTCAGGGTTGTGTTCCCCCTTGGCTGACTTGAGATGGAGATCATGGGACAGGAATAACTACAGAGAAATTAAGAACAGGCCTAGAAAACATTAGGCAGGCCAGCCCCAGAGTAATCACTGACCAGAGGGCAGGACACTATATGAGAAACATGCCCACAATGCTCTGAACAGTGCAGTAAGTCCTAGCCAAACATGAATGGATGCACTGTACTGACACGCTGAGACAGGAAAGTTTAGAGATCATCACAGTATGCTTCCCAACTGACAACCCTCATAGCAGTAGTCAGCTGAGTGTGAGAAGGCTTTCCTGTGCCCTTAAATCCATTAACCTCTGCTTGACAAGTCATGGCAGCGACTCTGACTGCTTACCTGGCTCAGACTTTTGTTTGCTGGGAGGAAGGTGAAAGAAGATGACTTCTGTGTCCTCTAAAGTATCAGGCATCGATATGGTAAGCTTACACAAAAGTTATGAATACTCATTACAAGTCTTCCTCTTACACCACAGCACTTGTCATTTAATAGTATGCTGTCAAACTGAGATGTCACAAAAGATATACAACAAATACTTTGGTATAAAACTGAGTTTGCATCAATTGCATCTGACAAAAAACGGAACAAGCAATGTATTTTTGGCAGGCAAGTAATTAGTGAGAAGTGGTTATGACAAAAGGACTGTTTTACAGCTCAGACAATTAAACGATTCAGTGTTGCTCTAACTGAGCTGAAAGGAATGATCTTTTCCCATGTCTTGCCTCCAAAGCTGTAAGAAATCTGCAGCAGAATAATATTAGCCTCCATACACAACTCCTCAGCTCACAACCTTGAGTGCTGCCATACCAACTGTGCCTTGATTTGCTTGTTTTCTTGCCTCTTACTATGTCCTGCCACTCCAACCCCACCTTGTACTTTGGGTTCAAACTTTTTGTTCCTGTTTGCAAGCTTATGCTATGTAGTCTTTTCTGTACCAGTATTCCCATTGGCATGACTCTTCTGTTTACTCTCAAAGGGATTTTAAGGTGACAGCTCATGAGGTGGAGGAACTCTCAGATACTGACATAGTGAATATAACTAGTTGGGATAGATTCCAAACCAGAGGAATGCAAGTTAAGAAAATATTACAAACTTTTTGGGTATAAAGATGAAATGTTTAATACATTTTCCCCCTTCAACACTAAATGTCAATATAAAGAACTTAACATCCTTTCCATTCATTTCATTTCAATACATTGTCTTCTTGAAAGAACGCATACTAGAGACACACCCTGATTTCAGTACAATACATAGCAGAATGCTGTTCATATTTTCTAATGCAGTGGGACTTTGGTAAGTGCTGTAAAGATGATGGTATTCCATAATTAAAAACCAGATCTATTGGCTTAGAGAAGCATATTGTGATAGTGATAGGTTGATGCTGACAGGCATGCTTTGTGCAGATTTGAATCTTGCTGCAATTAGTTATTTGGTCAGCATGACTTGTGTTGTTCTGAAGTCATGGACTTGAGAAGGGCTTGTCTGAACATGAGTGTGCTACATGAATTACTTGGATCAACTTATAAACCTGCAGTGTTAAACTGTGCCAAAAGATGTGTGGAAACGCTTGGTTTGGGGCTTTTTGGTTTGGCTTTGGTTTTTAATTTAATGTGTTGTAGGTAATCACTTCAATATTTGCTTTCAGTGCAATGTTCTGGGAAAGGATCAGTTACCATCCTGGAATAAACGTGTAAGAAATTTTTAGGTAGGAAAAATGGAAGTGCTTTGCCTGTATGCACAGCCTACACTTGCCTCTAAAATATTGTTCTCAGTTCTGGTGTCTTTATAAAACGGAAATTAATAGAAAAGAGGATTCAAACTATGAACTACATTGATTAGGCAGAAGACAAGCTATGTGAATCTTACAGATTATAATGTGCTTTATTTCTCAGTAGGTCTGTCAATAAGGCTGGATTGAGTTTTATTGTATGAAATGTCTTTGAATATGGAGATACAAGGTATGTTGCAGTAGGCCAAGGGAAAAGGATGGGCTCAACAGGACACTAGTGATATCTTGGGGGTTGTGAAGTGATATAATGATCCTCCTGGCTATTGGAATCTCTTAGACACGTTTACTCCTCATACTGGAAAGAGGATAAGATGGTTCTTCTTGCATTGCTATGTATGGAGGCTCTGAGTAGCTGTGCTCATTCCCCTTCTCCACAGGTCCTGAACATGGATAAAACTCTTCTGCCTCCACATTGAAATAATGACTGCAATTAATTGTTATGTGTCAGGACTTCAGTTGGGTGCCTAAAGCAATCCTCCTTCCTCTCATGCTTAACTTGGTTTCTGGCATTTTTGTTTTCCTTTCTCTGAAACATCCAAAATAGGTTAGAGTTGTAGATAGGAGAAGCAAGCTGGGAGATGGTACAGAGGCCCCCCTCAAATGCCTTGGCTGTGTGCCCTACTAATATGTTCACAGTGATCTTGAATGCCTGAGCTAGGGTGTTTTCCACAGGTCAGACTGCAGGGAACTTTAAAAATGGTTTCATCCCCTCTCCTGAGAAAAAGAGGTTTATGTAATCATGTTTGGGTTTGGCCTTCAGTAAGCTCAGAAGTTGTTGGCTAATTTTAGTGAAAAGACAGAAGAATCATAGTGTCAGAGACATAAACCTCCCACAGGTTTTGTGCAACTGGTGTAATGCAGTGACAGAAATTGGTTTCACCAGTGAGAACTTTCTCTGTGGCAGACATTGTAGCAGAAACCAAGGAATTCATCCAAGAGACACGTATCCCTAAAAATCTTTAAAGCCATGATCCCTGGAGCTAGTCATTTGCTCTTGGGTTTTTATATGGTACTGGGATTATCCTGGTATGTGTCGAGTGATATACCAAGGTTTTCAGGTATCATCTTTCCTGTTGTCTACCAAGAGCATGACCAGTCCGTCTTTTTAAGGACTAACGTTGTTTTAACTGGAGGCTCTAGACATGTTACGGGTCATTTCTGTAATAGGCAATTCACCGGCCTGTGAAGGGGTTGGGTGTGATGATCTGGTGTTGTCCTCGGGCTTTCCTTAACTTGAAGCAAAAGCTCTCCTGTGCCATTTACCCTGGCTTTGTGCCACTGATAATACAATGGAATGTTCTCATGTAGTTAACAAAGCCTGTTCTGAGAGTAATATCCATCTTGTGATCCTGAAATACAATAAACATAAAAATCTATTTTCCCAATGAAAAAGGAGGATCATCAGGATTAACTTTTTCAAGTGGAAATTTCTCTATCGTGTCTCAAAGGCTGCAGCACTTAAAAGAAAAATGCTTTATATTCTAGAAAGGTTTGGGTCTATGAACACAAATTCCCTAATGGTAGCTAAAAGCATCATTTAGTACCATGTCTACAACTGAGAGGACACAAAAACTGTGAAAGTCATACAAGGTGCTGCTTTTGATCATAAAATGAAAATTAATCAGCTGAGGAACTATGATCTTTATGTGTAAAACCAAAGTAAAAAGAAGCTTCATATAAAATCTGTCATGTTCACTGACTGTGAGCGTTTCACTAGCATTTCAATCCAGTTTTCAAATTTACTCCCTGGCCCAAGTTTATTTAAAGCACATTAATTTTACTCATTCATCTTTTTTCTGGAGCAAACTCTATGATGGCAATTTTGGTTATTTGAATGACTGTTTTTAAAAAGTATGTATTATGTTAATTCTCTGTGAATGCTACCATTTTTCTTCCTGGATGAAATGAATTCATTTGGTTGTTATGGCTTACTAGACTGATAACTTTTGAATCTCATGACAAAAATGCCCATTTTCATAAAACGTGCTAAGCTGATGCAGAACATCCAATTTTCACTGTCTAGAAAATACTGTTTTCTTTTTAGAAAAGAATATGCGTGAGAAAATGTCAGTAAATGTGTTAAAGAAAATCATCACCTAACACATTCTATCAAATCTTCTCTGGATCCTAGTAGGACTAGTAAGTCATTCAACCTTGGTTAACTGACAAAACAAATCATTGTCCCTTGATTTACCCATTATCTTCAAAATCAGTGCAATGAAATGTCATACCAAACCTACCATATATATTCTCAGGAGAAAATCAATGTAACACACGGCTACAAAAGCTACTAATATAATAGAAAAAAGAGCATGTGATCCTATCACAACAGAAATCTTCATAACAATTTTTAATGACAAATATTTAAAAGATGCTGTATTTCTCCTTACTAATTAATAAGGACTCAAAGTGGAGTAACATTCAGGAAAAAAGTATTTTCATCTTTTCTCAGCTTGCTAGCCCTGGGACTCCATTTTGATATTAAATCTGTGCAGCTAAATCTGTGTGTTTTTCTGGCACCCACTGATTTTAGAAAGGATTCGATGTAGGCAGAGTAAAATCCATCTTCATTTACCTATGGTACTACATAAAAGGCTTTTATTTAACATGTAGGCTCTTTTCACTGCGTGATTTCACTAAAGATTTCTAAGAGTAGATATGACTGACCAGTGCATAAAAATTTCTGCTGGTGACCGCTAAGAGTAAAATAAGTAGACTAAAATGACTACTAACTGGGTTAATAGATAAGTGTGTCAATCAATAAAAAAAAATAAAGAAAACATTTTCCTTTCAATTTGCAATATGTGCTTCAGAGTTTAAGATGTGTTTACAGGGTTTTGGGTTTTTCAGTTTCACGTAACACTTTCATATAGAAACTAGGACTACAGAGAGAAGAAATATTTCAGTACAAACACCTTGTTGAGACACTGACCAATAGTTTTGGACTTTCCTCAAGTCCAGCGAATATTCTGAAAAGAAATATACGTTCTTGAAAAGCATTAAAACAAAGAGAGCTTCCCATACCCCCAAAAAAAGTATGGCTCATGCTTCCTCTATATATGGTACTAGCTCTGACACACGAGAAGCTGACAACCGGAAAAGGAGTGTCACACAAATAACTTCATCAGAAGAGAATAGCCTACACTAGCATTCCTTTAAAGTTGAGTGCCTGTCGAAAAGTGAAAAGAAAAGGTTCACTGAAGATTCATTTTAGGTCTTTGTAACCGTCAACAGAGGTCTGCTCTTCCCTATGATCTTAAGCATACCTGATTCTGAAAAAGGATGGCTGAATGAGGTCTTACCCTATATTCTTTTTCTGTGTAGGTGCCAGTGGGTCATCAAGCAAGGATTTTCAGTTAAGTTAAGCAAAGGTGAATAATAATTCACTGCAGAAATAGTTCTCGGTTCCGCATGATGTGTGCACCTTTGCTTCTGCAGAACACTAACTCAATATGAAGTGGTAACTCCAAGAGTTTCTTTACAAGAACTGACACAAGCATCTCAGAGCATTCAGCTGTGCCCTTGTGCTGGCTCCGCAGGTTTTCTATGTAGGTCACCACGTAGTGTTTTACTGGCTCCACGGACCACTTTATTTCAGAAAGTGACAATGACTGCTCCAGTTAGAATTTTAAATAGGGATGTAGGAAGCTAGAAGTCAAGACCATGCAAAATAGAAGAAACTTGCCACAAATGATAGGAAAATGGGAGTAGGCTTTTAGCCATGTGTTGGAGGTAAAGTGTTTCTTAGAATTGACCAACAGGATGGGACAGGACCTTGTCAGATTGCATGTTGCAGCTCCCTTATTGTCTGCTTAATTTGTAAATAGAGTGAGAAAAAGCCCACAAAGGTTGGTCTTTTCTGGAAGCCTAACACAGCCAGCTGTAATATAAATTAATTAGCAGGTGATTTCACTGAGTTTTTTTGGTAATGAAGAAAAGTTACAGTGCCAATATCCCTCTTATATGATTTGGGCTTCTGATATATGACAGATTGTTAACTGTTTTATTCTTGGATCCCTCTGCCATCTATGTAAGGAAAACAATCCCCCAGTGCTTCCAGCAGGGTCTTCAGGAGACGAATTACAGCTTATAGCACTGTAATTAAGACTTGGGAGTTGGGAGCTTGCCTTTTACTTGACTCTGCCTTTAGCTGGCAGGTTAAGCTGTTGTTAAATTTCTTTCCTAGGTTTTAGAGCTCAGAGGAATTTTCAAGTACAGTGAAGGGATCTCTGGAGCAGGTTCAGACTTATCCAGCTTCCCACTGTTGGCTGCACAGCTGTAAGAAATTTTGGAAAAAAACGTACCACTTGGGGACAAGAGAGGAACAGACACCAGGTATCTTTTAGAAAGGCTGCTCTACCTTTTAGAAAGTGAGAGGGGGAGGGAGGGGGGATGCAGTGATTGAGCAGCTGTATCTGCTTAGTTGCCAGCTGGGGCTAAACCACAACAGAAAGGCTGCTCCTTGTCTTCTGAAATGTCAAGGACTAAATGGAAATACTTTCTTCCAAGGAGAACTGGCAGAGGTGCTCCCAGGTCCTCCTCCTGCATGGAATATAGGCAGCTGTCTTTGCTTCAATGGTCTTCAGGAATTTGTGCCCCTTTTTAAAATCTTCCTCAAACCTGGGGACTACCCCATGAAAGCAGCAGAAAGCAGATTGTTTTGATATGTTGTTGTGGGGTACCAACTCTACTTTCTGTTAGATCAAGCAGGTTGGGGAACAGACAGATAAAGTGAAACAATCCCAAGCTGGGGGAATGAGAAGGAAGCAGGGAATAAATACTTCTGAACTATTGTCCCTTGGCATTCCCAGTTGAGTATTTTGGAGATGTGGCAACTGAAGTTATCTGGCTGTGTGAGTCACAGTACTGAGACAGCATCTAGCAGCAGAGCATGCCAAGGGCAAAACACATCTAACCTGAATCATAGAATGGTTTGGGTTGGAAGGGACCTTCCAAGGTCATCTAGTCCAACCCCCCTGCAACCAGCAGGGACATCTCTAGCTAGATCAGGTTGCTCAGAGCCCCATCAAGCCTGGCCTTGAGTGTCTCCAGGGACGGGGCATCTACCACCTCTCTGGGCAACCTGTTTCAGTGTTCCACAATCCTCATAGTAAAAAACTGCTTCCTAATATCTAATCTCAATCCACCCTTGTCTAGTTTAAAACCATTGCTCCTCAGTCCTCCTTGTTTCCTGTACAGAATAGTCAAGGCTCAGGATAGCCTTGGAAGAATACCATTTTTTAAAATGGCAAAAAAAACAGGATTCCTATTAAGAGGTGTAACATCTGCTCCTTCTAGTGGAAAAAACAAAAACTCACTAGTGATAAAAATAAATTGATCAACACAATATTTATTATTTTTGTCATGGCTTCACAAAATTTGTGAGTTGCTTGTTTAATTCTAAAAGGAAAACAACCCTGAATTTCATGTGTAGTTGTTATGTTAGGAAAGGATCTGGCCAGTGTGGATTAAAACTGAGCTCCTTTAAAGAATCACTTGAAGCAGGGCTTATGCCATTCTGCTTGAGGGTTTCTGGGAGTTTTCATGTCGTCAGGGTATCATGGGTTTTACTTTTCTGAAAAGTAAAGGAAAAGGTAATTTGGAAAGCATTAGATCAGGTTTCTGAAGGGCAGTTCTGGTACAGTAGCTGTCTTGCTGAGATCTATATACTTGTTATCCTGATTCCATTAATTAAGTTCTGAAAATATGCTTATCTTTGAAGCAAATGCTGTGACACAGAATTTTGTGGAAAAAATGATATTGTAGAAGATAAAACACAGCAAGACTCTGAAACTCACAGGGACGAGTAATTCTGAGAAGGAATGGAGAGAGAAGTATAAGAATCTCAAGGCCAGTACTAAGATGGTAAAAATTGAGATTATTAAGATTATTCTGGAGCATAACACAATGCCCTTTTAACTTTTCTTTTTAAAGACCCCCTTCGCTTTCATGACAATAGTCTTTTTCCACAAGGCAACTTAAAATTCATCATTAAATAACTTTTCTATAATATGCTACAGAAATACAGTTCAAAGCCAATAGTGTCAGAGAGGATTATATCTATGCGTAAAACAGAAATGAAGATAAATTGGTTTTATTCAAGAAATGTTCTCTATTTCCCTCAGCTATCCTATTTGATGTGTATTAATTTTTAAAAGATGGCTCTAAGAGAAATATTTTCTTAAAAATAAAATTGATGCATAAACTTGTGACCCTTTTCTTTACTCCTGTCTAAAATCCTCTGTGATTCTCACCAGATGGAACAGATACTTTGCTATTAGCAAGAGCTCAGTTGAACAAAGAAAAAAAATCTGTGCCCCCTTCATAGGAAAATATATTGAGCAGTTAAATAACAAAGAAAATTAGAGCTAATTTAGACTGACAGTTTTTTCCAACTAGGCAGGATGAAGTGAACTTTTTAGACAAGATGTTGAGCTAGATCCTTAGAGGATGTAAATAAAGACAACCACTTTCTTTGTAGGATAAAGTCAATAATTTCATTTTTCAAGGCAGCTAAAAGAGATAGGGCTTCAGATTCTTAGAAGCAGAAAAGATCAATGTAAGCAGGATAGAGTGTCTGTGGCTGGGTGGATCTCACTCCTACTAGCTTTATCTTGGGAAGTTGCAAAGGATAAAGATGGCCTGCAAATAATTCATATCACCTTGGTTGTTCTAAAGCCTCCGGTTTCTATGAAGGGTTTTGTCATTCAATCAGGGACCGTGAAAGTACATTATTTCTGGAATGTCATCACTCTTCTACTTGAAGGGTAGCACAGAAACAACACAGTCATCATTAGAAGTGGGGAATATATTTACAGAGTTGTTTTATGACCTGTAACAAACTTCTCTGTAATGTCATGTTCTTTCCAGCCTCTGGACGAGTCAAAGGATTGAAGTTCACTGAGTTTGAGAACCTTAACCTAGAACACATTGTGATCTTCAAGCCAGGGCATAAAGAACAGCAGTTTCTGGGAACACAACAGAGAGTGCTCCGGACCCTGTATTCTGCTTTCTCCTTACCCTGAGAGAACAGGCATTTCAATGAATACTGTAGGAGTAAGATGTTTGGATTAATATTAGCCATCTGCCTGAATGACAGATTTCCTGCTGTGGGGATAAGAAAGTAAGAGACTGTGATGCTGGAATCTTTTTGATCCTCTCTGGTAGAGTTTATATAGCTGTCTTCAAAAGATTGACTTTCTTCAAGTAATTTAAGGTAGTCCATATACACTGCCTTCTCTGAATACAGATGTGGCTAACTGACTATACTTCTTCCACAGAGGATATTGATGAAAACTTGTCACTCTGGAAGGCATAGCTAAAGTGACACACATTTATAGGGAGTAGAAACATAGAGCAGTAATACAGTTCATGCAGTATCACTTGCCAAGACGGCTGAATTTGTATCAGTACAATGTTGTGTGTGAACTTACATCTCTAGCATCAATCTGCCAGTGCTCAGGTGCAAGATGCCATTGACCTTAAATGTAGTTATAGGTTTATCACAAGAACTTGCAGCATTCACATGCACTGCACTTGGCCCCTTCACATGTCCATGTGAAGGTCCCCTCTGGATAATTTGCAGCTGGCAGATGTTAGGAAGCTGTTTGCTACTCTGCTTATCAGCTACTACACGTTGCTTCCTGACAAAGTTCTGTTGTCTGAAGGTCTGTGTACCAAAAGTTAGTATAAGAGGACAGTATCATTCACATTCAGCTAACCTCTTTGATTTTGCACTAAAGAGAGCTGTGACATCTATCCTGGTTTCACTGGGACTGAATCACAGGCCTGCCATGGTCTGCAGGCCATTATCAGTGTCAAATCAGCCAAACTCAGGGCAGCTGACCCGAGTTAGCTCACAGGTGTATCCCAGAACATAAATGTCATGCTCAGTATAAAGGGGGAAGTTTGCAAAGGATGAGGGTGTCTCCTGATCATTACCTTCCTGTTTGTTGTGATCACTGTGTGTTTGCTGGGCTGAGTATAACTTTGTTTACTTTATACTGGCATTGGTTTGGCTGTTTCATTAAATCTGTTTTCGCTTTAACCTCTGAGTCTCCTCTAAAGGAAATGTTTACATGCACTCCTTGTCTGTGGTCATGTTTTTAATGTTCCAAACCATGATCTATCTGTTATTTCTGTTACAAATAATTGAAGTAGCTTCTGCTCTGAATCATGTTCTGGGCACTGAAGAAAGAAGGGAACAAAAGCTGTGCTGGACACAAAGACTTTGTCTGCATTCTGTCATCAGCTTGCGATCCTAAGCATTTGGAGGACAAACCTGGGTTCTTTAGGTTCTCTCTTTAGAGAAGTTGGACGTGATCTAAATATCTTCCTGTTTACTTCGTTTCTGCTTTTGCACTTTCTTACTTGATTGACTAAGGTCCCAACTTTTAATCATAATGGGTTTTTTCTGTGATAAAATTTAATTCAGTTCTGATGAAGGTCCTTTAACTTTGAATTTATGATCCAGAAGAGCCCGCCAGACTAAATTCAGAGCTGATCTGATATAAGGTGTCTAATTAGGTGTAGATGTGAGTCCCAAAGGGGTTTTTGATAAGGTTAAGGATGCCGTTAGGTTTGAGATTAGTGTTGATACTAGCTACTGGTAAACAATGATTTGAGACAGAGAGAGGCTGGAAGAATCAAGAGGTTCTGCCTAAACCTGGTGGTGTTGTGACACACTTTTCCAAGTCTCTAGACAGATAGGATTATGATTAAAGTTAGGCCCTGCAAGGGTCAGTGAGCTAAATCTGTGGCCATTAGAAATATTTTTTGTTAGATTAAATGGGTTAAGGGTTACTAAGAATAGCTCTTTCACATTGGTTCAGTGCCTTAAGCTTTCTAAAAATTATACTGGACCGCTAACCATGCTTTCTTTGAGCACATCATTAATTTTTGTAATTCCAATTTTTACAGTTTTAGGTATGTTCTCAGGACTTCATGAGTTTTTTGGGAACATTTGAAGAAATAGGAGTCATAATGGAATAAGTGTTCTAGTTCTTGCTCTGCGACCCACATGCAGCTCTTTCTGCATATTTTAGACTTCTGGCTGTGATTTTCTGTTTTTAGAAAAACATGCAGGCTTAACACCCAATACTTTAAAACATTGCACTGATTAACATGTGTTGCTGTCTGTCTATCCAATCTATTACAGATGCATTATATATACAGACACACTACTATGTATTACATTGTGCTTGGTTTTATGCATGCTATAATATGTATGTAGTAACACACAGTGAGACAGAATTAATATACTTTATAGACTACTTTTTAAAACTGTGTTCTTTACAAACTGCTAACAAAACCCCAAACCATGACATGATATAGGAATTACGTTCTCTGAAAACATACATTTGTTTTTTTCTGGATTACAGACGAGGATTTGTTGAATAAAAATAGTATCTCAAACATACAAAACAGTACGCTTTGATTAATTGATTTTTTAGTGACAGAAAAAAAAATTAACACTTGTGCTGAAATAACCAATACGCACCAAAAATTGTTATATGGTTCAACACCATTTCACAGGACTTCCAGATAATAACAAATACATTTCACAAGGTTGTTCTTTTAGAATTTGTTCTACAAGCTTTAATTAACACATTTGGCAGTGGGGGAGAGAGAAGTTGTGGGGTTTCCCTTATATTCTACTTTAAAACATTTTGTTTTCCTTCAAAATGTGGCTGCATTGAAAATCATGGCATCTCTTTGCTTCTGATGAGAACATTCCGTATCAGATGAGTATAACATGTTTTGTTTTGCTAATTTGATTTTTTTCTTTTGACTATATAACTTTCTTCCAGTTTGTCTTCCTGAGAAATCTTAGGTTAAACTTAAGTTAAACCATCCCCTAATTTTCTCAAACATTGCCTTTTCAAAAGGGATAAAATAGAGATTTTGTGTTGGATTTGACCCAGCTGTGTTTGATGACGTAAATGAGGGCAGGGGCTAAGCCTGCCTGTGAAATTGGGACCTTCTAAAGAATTCAGCTGTGGACACATGAAAAGCAAAACAATGCAACTTATTCACAGCCTCATCAGCCTTTTGATTTTGTTGCCTTTGATCTGATGATGACTTGATATCAGTAAGATTGTCAAATATTTTAAAATAAAGAAAGCAATTGAGGTTCAGAGGTAAAATGGTACAAATTGCAAAGTTTTCATGTTTCTCTTGTTACACAAAGTGCTCAGAGCCACAGACTGAGACAGGGATATTTGTAACTGTTGCCCTTAAGTGGTGACTAAGCTGTATATAGGTAACAGAAGCAGGTGAGTCAGAGGAAGAGAACCTTATTTCTCACTAAAGACCTGGACCATTTGAGGTAAAACAACATCTGTAGAAAATTAAATTTGATTTATTAGAGAATGAGAAAATTGATAGAGAATTCTACCTTTACAAGTCTGAAGGTTACTACTTTTTTTCAGTTTCCACAGTAAGTACTGAATTGAGGCAGTCACTGTTCAGCTCAAGAAGAGGAATAGCAGAGTGGGAGGATATCACTGACAGAAAACTCCTCAGAGAGTAAGTTTGTAATTAAGTCATTACAGGTGCTGACTTGGAAACTGGGGGAAATCAATGTTTTGGATTTGTACAGCATTTAAGCAGATACCAGCAGATCCAGTGGTGAGGATTTAAAAGCATCAGAAATCGCGTATGCATTGAATTTGCCACTGACACTAGTGAGCCCAGCAGGGATAAAGTTCACACTGACCATAAAGTCACATGCTCAGGCCCAACTGCTCGAGTTGGTGTTTGCTTTTTGTTCATAAGGAAAACAGTGAGATATGAAATGTGCAAAGAAAAGTTTCATTGGGGGAATTGTAATCTTTGAAAAGCCTAACAGCATAGTAATCTGACTGCAGCTGCAGTACTGGCCATTTTCCTTTACACATGAGACATTGATTGAACTCCCTATACGAAAAATATCTGACCTTTCTCTATTTGTACTTTAAACAAAACATGATCTTTACTGTACTAGCAGTGTATTGTATTAGCAGATAATACTAGGACTAACAGAAAAGAGATAGAAAACTATGGAAGTAAGTGGGTTGATGAGACTAGCAATGTTCCTTTTGGCTTGATTTTATCTCTCTTTAGGAATTGGATATGTGAAAAGGGCTATTAATGTTTTCCTGTTGGACTTTATGTTGATCTTTTAGTCTACTAAACATGGAAAGCATGAAATGCAACTGATTCTGTTAAACACATTATTTTAAGCACAATTCCCATGTATTCACCACTGAATAGAAGCTGGAAGATACAGGAACTGTTCTGTATGAAAACCAGCATTTTTCCTAATAGGTATTGACTGTATTTGTTGGATTACCAAAAATTCCTTCCTTTTCATTAGTGATTTAAAGTATTTAATAATCAAAATTAGGTGAGATATAGTCATCCCATAACAATAAATCCAGAAAGAGAATCATAGTGCTCAATATCAATTAGTCTATTCTTTTTGAATTACTGAGACTGTCATCTCTTCAGAGCAGTCACTGTCTGCCATGTTGTGTTTGTACAATGCATAGCATAATGTGCCTCTACTTTTGGTTGCCTTCCCAGTGCTATCTCAGTACAAAGAAAGAAATATTGTTATT
>VYZX01011208.1:36526-66322 GCA_013401335.1 Brachypteracias leptosomus | reverse complement strand
GGTAAACCCACCACAATGTGAAAGGGCTTTCTAATCTCTACAATCTTCCTCTGTTTATTAGTATAATATTTGCTTTTGGTACTCTGTTCATGTCTAAGCTGGTAATATAAGTATCCTATTCTTTATTCTATCACTGAAATTGGAGTCTCTCTTATTCTGATCAGAGAGACATAACCATACTTTAACCCTTAATTGATCTTATATATAATCGATCCAACACACAACTTGGGTATGTCCTTTAACCTCCAGTGTGTCATCTGCACCACACAGCTTGATGTCATCAGCAAACTTGTTGAGGGTGCACTCAATCCTACTGTCCTTGTCACTGACAAAAATGTTAAAGACTGCCAGTCCTAATACCAGCCCCTGAGGAACACCACTCATCGTATCATGTTCATATCATATTTTCAAAATTTCATTTTTAATTGCATCTTTATTTAGAAATTATATCCCTCTGAGTTTGAAAAAAACATAAAAAGCATGATGAAAATCACTTTGCTATGCCTCAGTGTCTAAACTAAATAAGACTGAACAGACAGTGAAAGGTTTCTACAGTAGGTTTTGACTAGTTAGATCCAATTCTATTTGAGTAAAGTGTCTGATAGATTTTTGTTGTTGTTCAAAGTGCTGATTCTCCTTAGTAGTCATCTGTAGCATCAGCATGCACATAACTTTTGAAAACAGATCATTTATTAGAGGGCTTAGACATATCAACAGAGGTAACTTTTAGTTACTTTATCTTAAGATAAGTATTAGTACCCAGTATCTTTAATGTTCTATTGATCTATGGTCCTCAGAACAATTTTGCTGTCTTGCCAATAATTCATTCCTAGTATGTGTTTTGGGGG
This sequence comes from Brachypteracias leptosomus, assembly GCA_013401335.1. Classification (NCBI taxonomy): domain Eukaryota; kingdom Metazoa; phylum Chordata; class Aves; order Coraciiformes; family Brachypteraciidae; genus Brachypteracias; species Brachypteracias leptosomus. Next base: position 65,474 of record VYZX01011208.1, on the reverse strand, counting down.
AATGTGTTTTAAAACATAACCTTTTAGATTAAAATTATCAATTAAATGAGGTAAATGTGCTATAATTACAACAGAGATACACGGATATACCTCAGAGAAGATTAACTTAAAAGCTAATTCTGAACACTTAAATGTCAGTTTAATTACTAATGGAAAATTTACTGTTTGCCACAGATGATGAAATATACCTCCTAGATTGTAGATATTCCTGTGAAAATTGGAAGGTGCTGCTATCTTGCTATTTGATGTTCACCTGATTATCTGTCTGGACTACTCCAATGAAGACTTTCTCCAAAGCTGATTGATCAGGCTTCATGCCATTTAATGTATGGCATATCTACTTTGAATGCCATGACATAAACAATTGTTTCTGTTGAAGCAGAAATTCATGCTGTGCATATTTCCATTTCAATGTATCTATCTTTAATTGCTGAGTATCAGTGTTAGAAAATTGTGCATATTTATGATTCATAAGAATTAGATCCCAGCATTTGAATATGCAAATATTAATATGTCTGTATTGGGTTTGAGTGGCAAGGTTTTGGTAGCAGAGGGGCTACAGGGGTGCCTTCTGTGAGAAGCTGCTAGGAGCTTCTCCTATGTCTGATAGAGACAATGCCAGCTGGCTCCAAGCTGGACCCACCGCTGGCCAAGTCTGAGCCCATCAGTGACAGTTGGTAGCACCTCTGTGATAACGTATTTAAGAAGGAGAAAAAGTTGCTGTGCAACAGCAACTGCAGCCAAAGAGAGGAGTGAGAGTATGCAGAAGAAACAACTCTGCAGACACCAAGGTCAGTGAAGAAGGAGAGGGAGGAGGTGCTCCAGGCACTGGAGCAAAGATTCCTCTGCAGCCCATGGTGAGGACCATGGTGAGGTAGGTTGCCTCCCTGCACCCTGTGGAGGATCCCACAGTGTAACAGGTGGATACCTGAAGGAGACTGTGACTCTGCAAATCCCACACTGGAGCAGGCTCCTGGCGAGACCTGTGGAGAGAAAAGCCCATACTGGAGCAGGTTTGCTGGCAGGACTTGTGACCGTGTGAGAGACCTACACTGGAGCAGTCTTTTCCTGAAGGAAAAGTCCCACCCCATGGGAAGGACTCACACTGGAGAAGTTCAGGGACATTGGAGAAGTTCAGAGGGACCCCTGCTGGAGCAGCAAAAGAGTGTGAGGAGGAAGGAGTGGCAGAAACAACACGTGTTGAACTAACTGCAATGCCCATTACTCTTCCCTCTGTGTCTCTGGAGGGGAGGAGGTAGAGAATTCAGGAGTGAAGTTGAGCCCAGGAAGAGGGGAGAGGTGGGGGAAGGTGTTTTACAACTTGTTCTTATTTCTCATTATACTGCACTGGTGTTAGATAGCAATATATTAAATTAATTTGCCCAGGTTGAGTCTGTTTTGTCTGTGATGGTAATCGCTGAGTGAACTCTCTGTCCTTATCTCAACCCACGAGCCTTTCATCATATTTTTTTCCTTCTTCTGTCTAGTTGAGGAGGGGGAATGATAGAGCAGTTTGGTAGGCACCTGGCAGCCAGCCAAGGTTAACCCATCACAAAATCTCACAATTTTGTAATCTCATACCCTTCCTGAGGAGGGTATCACTCAGATTGTATTAGCAGATTTCTGTGTGTTGTTTTCAGGATTCTTTTGAATATATGTCTTGATTGGTGCCAGTTTTTCTTTTAAGGTTCAAAAGACTGCATTAGCTAATCAATATTTTTCAAAGAACAACAGCACTATCAACTCATGGTCAAAGTAGCCTAGTAGACTGGAGTTTACTGAAAAAGATATTCTGAGTGTTTAAATCCAGCCCTTCCCTATCACGGACAAGCATATCATACAATCCTTTTCACTAAACATTAATTTTTAATGGCTAGATTGTTTTTTCCCCACTAATTCCGTTGAAATGTTGTTCCATAAATTTACTGTTCTCTGGCTAGAAACATTATTCTAATTTCCAAGGTAAAATTATTAATGACCAATATATCCATTTGTTCCTGTGTCAACATTGTGCTGAAGCTTCTCACCTTCTGTATGTTTATTTTTCTGATGTATTTAGAGAACACAATCCCTTTCTCAGCCTTCATTTTACTTGTGTAAAAAGGCTCAGGCTCATTTAATACTTACTCCTAAAACAGGCTCTGTTTTACTCTTGGTTGAATTTCTTATTTGTTTTGAGTTAATTTCTCTTGAACCAGAATGACCATACTTGATATAAACAGTATTGTGGATTAAAGTAAGACCTTAAGGTCTTTTATAGTAACATTAAAAATTCTCTGTCTTTCCTGAAAATATAAAGCCTGAAACATTTTTAGATTGTCTTTGCTATTTTTCAGAACTTTCTCGCATCAGTGGTTTCTAGTCATCCTGTAACAGATATATTTACCCATGTTCTTTTCTCTGCTATTTCAGACTCACCCTCTGGATTGTGGCATCAGCTCCTGTTGTTTAGCCTTAAGTTCACAAGCTATTGAATTTCACTTCATTTCTATTATTGCCATCCACAAGGTCATCCAATTTTTCCTATATGAAAGAGAATTTCCCATTCTTTTCTGTACGGATGGTGACTCCAATTCTTTTTAATCAGAGAATCTCATTAACCCACTCCTCCAGTTTGTGCCAAGGACTTCAGAAAGCGTATTAAAAAGATTAACCTCATGACCAGTTCTAGAAAAGATCTACTTGCAAACCTTCCCCAAGCTCTTCAATGTGCTTTTTCATATTTCTTGTTTTCTAATTCTCTACAAAACCAAGCATCTCAACCATATCCAATTTTCACCAGTTTGGAACTATCTCAGATGCTTCACTTGATATCCATATAGGTAAAAAATGTCAAACTTTTATTGAAAATGAAAATGCAGTTTCTTACCAGTGGAAAGTTTAGGTTAATCTAGAGTGGTAAATCCATTCTTTCTCATTATAAACCCCATTTTTTCAGTAGGAGCATTTAAAAGTGCAAAAAGGTACTGGAATGGTAAAATAATTTGATAGATGAAAGGCAAACTTATAGCCTAACCTTGGGTTCATTCCTCTTGACAGTGAAACGTGTGGGAGGAATGTAAAAAGGAATGCCTGTATGGTTTTATTTGTGTACTGAGAGGTAGAAACTAATGACATGCAGGAAAGGTGTCATGTTAGGAGCCTAAAATGAGAAAACCAGAATATCCTTCTGCATGCTTTACACTGGTGATCATCTTCTCTTCTTAATCCTAGGTTTAAAGAAAAGTCTTTGATACATTCTCCCCCTTTTTTTTCCCTACTCTCTAGGGACTAGCCTGATTAGCGTGCTGAAACCAGTAGTAGTTAGGTACCTAGCTTGCTACATCTTAGAAAATGTACTTCTTGCCTACTGACATATGCAGGTGCCAGTGTGCTATAAAAGATATGGCCCCTGGCAACTTATTGATAAAAGGAATATCTACTAATGTTCCTTTTAAAGTAGCCAGCTGAACACACATGAAATCTCCATTGATTCTCTTGTTCAATATGTATTACCTATTCTCTCCTATGTGCTTGACTGGAAAAGAAAAGAGAAAAACAAGAGGCAAAATGCAAACACATTTCTCAAAAATTGTCTTGTGGTGTTTAGGCTTTAGCATGAACTTTAGCTTAGCTCTGGACTTCCATGAGCTTCTGCCTGCTTCATACTAGCAGCATTAACTCATTACCATTGCAACCTTTTATTCTGTAATGCCACATATATACAAGCTAGCCTTGAAAGGCACATTGCAGCCCAAAAAGCAAAGGCAATACTTTCAATCTGAAGCCAAGCCATTTCAACTAGAATCACATAATATGCTATTTTGGATTTCTGCTTTTTGCATTCCACATCACTTTCTCTGCACAAAATCTCAAAATAAACTTTGCATCTCTTTCTGAAGATCTGGCTTTTTTTCCCCCTTCTATTATCTAAAGCATTTCAAATCCTCTTTTATCCAACATCCTGAAGATAAGAACAGTATTGGATGTTGTTGAACATAGATTTTTTTTTGTGAAAACAAAAATATTTCAATGGATGTTTTCTCGATACCATCATCATAAAACAATACAATATAGGTTTAGAGGTATGTAAATGTGAGATTGCATGCGAGCTAAGTCTGTTCAAATGACGCATAGCTGAACTGGACTACTGAAACAAGCTACAGAGGTGGACAATCATGTAGATGGTAAAAAAAGAAGCAGAACATTAAGGTGTCAAGGTGGACTTCAATAGAAAAATCCTTCCTTTCTTTGAATGTGCTGCTGAGTTTAATTCCAGGTGTTTGAAATGCACCCTCAGGGGATCAAATGTGCCCTCAGTAAATTTGCTGATGACATCAAATTAAGTGAGATTGTCGATCTGCTTGAGGGTAGGAAGGCTCTGCAGAGTGATCTGGATAGGCTGGAGCGATGGACTGAGGTCAATTGTATGAGGTTTAACAAGGCCAAGTGCTGGGTCATGCACTTTGGTCATAACAACCCCTGGCAATGCTACAGGCTTGGGGAAGAGAGGCTGGAGAGCTGCCTGCTGGGAAAGGACCCGGGTTATTGGTTGACAGCTGGCTGAACATGAGCCAGCAGTGTGCCCAGGTGGCCAAGAAGGCCAACAGCATCCTGGCCTGTATCAGAAACGGTGTGACCAGCAGGAGTAGGGAGATGATTGTGCCCCTGTACTCAGCACTCGTGAGACCGCACCTTGAGCACTGTGTGCTGTTTTGGGCACCACAGTATAGAAGGACATTGAGGCACTGGAGTTGATCCAGAGAGGGCAACAAATTGGTGAGAGGTCTAGAAAACATGGCTTATGAAGAGCGGCTGAGGGAACTTGGGTTGTTTAGTCTAGAGAAGAAGAGACTGAGAGGAGACTTTATTGTTCTCTACAACTACCAAAAAGAAGGTTTTAGTGAGGCTGGTGCTGGTCTCTTCTCCCAAATTACTAATGATAGGATGAGAGGAAATGGCCTCAAGTTGCATCAGGGGAGGTTCAGATTGGATATTAGGATGAAATTCTTTACTGAGAGAGTGGTCAGGCACTGGAACAGGCTGCCCAGGGAGGTGGTGGAGTCACCATCCCTGGAGGTGTTTAAATAACACGTAGATGTAACACTTGAGGCTATGGTCTAGTGGTTAGGGAGATGTTGGGATGAAGGTTGGATTTGATGATCCTAGAGGTCCTTTCCAACCATAATGATTCTATGGTTCTCAGTACCAGCTGCCTGGGGCATTGACTGATCTGGTATCAATCAGCAAACGGTTAATCAACAAATTAGTCAACAAAGTGGCCAGCTGAACTCACTCCTTTATTAAGTAATTTACTGAATATCAAGAACCTTATTCAGATTAATTTTATCAGTAGAGCACAGATAATTCAGCATTTCAAATAGAAAGAAAGGTTCCTCAAGAAATACATAAATTATAGTATGTATGACTTACTGAGACTCCTCTTTTATTTTTTTTCCAAAGGCTCCAGTGCACAGCACAATAGATTAACCTATTCCCCTGAGAGTTTTCAGAGACAAGAGGCTGTTTCTAGATAAAGCAGGGTGATGAAGATAGGCCGATAAAGATTAGGAAGAGGTTTAGAAAGAAATCATCTCCTACATTAAATTTTTTTCAGATGGTATTGTTGTTTTTGCTGTTTGTAAGGTGTAAAAATTACTTTACCTGCAGTACTAAAACTCTTTTTTCCCCGAAGTTGACACCTGTATGCTTATTGGGTTTTCTCTGAATATTAAGACATTTGGATGCCTATGAATAAGGAATAGGAGCATTTTAGAAAGTTTTCTCAAGAAAGCATAACTGTCTATTTACTGTATAAAATATCTTAACTCTGTAAACTTACATAGAGAAGTAGTTTCAGTGAAAACTTCTGCATGAACTTTCTATCTAATGCAGCTGTCATGACCTCTGTCTGCAGTTAGCATTTCTGTGCCCTGCTACAGAACACAGCTCAAGGGAAAAAATATAGCAATATTGGCTTCCTTAGGGAAAGAGAAGCCCTGGCACAAGGTAACTGTGTCATCTCAGTAATTTCTTTAGATAATGAAAATTGCAAGGGGTTGTTTTTCCTGCACTGTAAAGGACAAAGTAAATAATTAATTACAGCTGGAAAGCAGCTACAAGAAAAACTCTTTATTAAGGTAAAAAAGGTCCTGTTCTTTATGAAATTTTCCTTCTGTCTGCACTTTACACTTTCATCATTAAATTAGAGAAGCTAAATACTTATGACCTTTAAATGGAGTTTGGAATACACAGATTAAATCTACTTTAAAAATATTTTTTTCTCCTCCTGATGCTCCTTGCAGACTTAATTTTCTCTCTTTTACACTGTAACAGTGTTGATTTTTAGTAGTTTGATGTTCTTATAAAAACAGGACTACAGTAGGTGTCTTTTTTGAAACTATAAGTAATAACTTATAAGCATTATTTCCAGTAATTACAGTTCAGTTTGATGAAAGGTTGAAAAACATGACAAAGTATACATAAAAGGGAAATTAAAAAATAAACAAGTAAACAAAAAAATCTTCTGAACACACGGAACTTTTCGGACCTGACCAAACCTATGCTCTTTCCTTAAGGGCAGAGCTCTAAGGAACTTTTTTCCTTTTTTTTTTTGGTTTGTCATTATTTAAGTTCTTTCATCACTGTTAAGGAACTGAACATACTGTTCTCACAGATGACCACACAGCCCTAGAAATTGAATTACTTTTCTTGTCATTTATAACTACTAGACAATTAACAGTACTGAGTTTGGGAACATTCTATCTCCACAGCTGGAGAAAGTAATACATTATCCTCAGAATTTGCCAGATGAATCTCTGAATCATGTCTAGGAATATTCAGTGTATTTTACCCCAGTTTGGGGCAAACAAAACCTTGCTTCTGATAGTATAGCAGAAGTGGGAAAACCATGCAAGACATAAAACCAATCCCGACTTTGATTAATCCACTGTACACTTGTACAGAAGGGATAAGCGGATTGACAGCCAGTGGCAAATGAACTTGCCTAAAGTATTAGGAGCAAGTAAATAAACTAGGTGGATNCTGGAGTACTGTGTCCAGTTCTGGGCCCCTCAGTTCGAGAAGGACATGGAACTTCTTGAGAGAGTCCAGCGCAGAGCCACAAAGATGATTAAGGGAGTGGAACATCTCCCTTATGAGGAAAGGCTGAGGGAGCTGTGTCTCTTTAGCTTGGAAAAAAGGAGACTGAGGGGTGACCTTATTAATGTTTATAAATACATTAAGGGAGAGTGTCAGAAGGATGGAGCCAGGCTCTTTTCGGTGGTGTCTAATAATAGGTCAAGGGGCAACAGATATAAGCTGGAACATAGGAGGTTCCACCTAAATATGAGAAGAAACTTCTTCACAGTGAGGGTGACAGAGCACTGGACCAGGCTGCCCAGGGAGGTTGTGGAGTCTCCTTCTCTGGAGACGTTTAAAGACCACCTGGGCATGTTCCTGTGCAACGTGGTCTAGGTGATCCTGCTCCGGTGGGGGGATTGGACTAGATGATCTTTCGAGGTCCCTTCCAATCCCTAACATCCCGTGATTCCATGATTCCGTGAAACTACATTTACAGAGAAGCTTTTCCATAAAAGAAAAATTTCAATCACAGATATATTACAATAAATCATAAACATGGTCTTACTTTTTGAAGAAAGAAGGAGATTTTTTTTAAGAGTTTGTTAACAAAGGGTTAAAATATTTGGAGAAAGGAAAATCAATTGTACTAACAGCATAAGCAGTTGTCTTGGTTTGATTCTGTTTATGCCTCTGGAAATGTCTAGCAAGCTTGCAGGCAATGGAAAGAAACATGATTTATAATAGATATAAAAAGCAAAGTTCTACCTTCAAGCTTGAGGGGAGGAAACAGGATTGTGGCTAAGCATAAATGTACTTCACAATTCATGCTTCATTTCTTCTGGTGCAGTCCCATTGGCATCAATGTGTAATCTATGGTAGAAGTTACCTCGTAACTGGTTCCTGCAAATCGTCTGATTTCCTTTACAGCTGAGGCTATAAGGCTGCAGAATGGATCCCTTGTGTCTCCGGGGAAAAAATAATCGTTCTTTCTGTACCAGAATTATCTGGTGGTTTATCACTGTGTAAATTATAGCTCCTTCCATACTTTGAGTGCATGGGGAAAGTCCGTGGATGCTGGGCTGTATACCACGGGTCACAAAACGTGATCATGTTCATATGGTGTAACTCTTGATGCAGGACCAAAGGGACTCAGTGGGATCTTGCCACCGATCAATGATTTGCCGTTGTAGACTTCTATCAAATTCAAAAGACACCTGCTGGTGCATCTCTTTTGGGAAGATGTCAATCCAAGTAACTGTTAAGAGGTTCCGTGCTTGAGATATGAATGTGTTTAATCAGCCTTATTTTGCTAGTACATATAGCATCTGTGTTTTCTATTTTTACAGTTAATTAGGAACCATTTGGTGATACAAGGTATGCAAGTAAGTGCACCATTTAAACATGCAGCAATGTCAGTTGGCATTTCTCTGATTTTTAAGTACTGAGACATACCATAAGAATAAAACCACAGATGGATGTTTAAAAATAAATATTAATCTCTTTATAATTCTGAATTATTTACCAGAGTCATGTCTATAGGCTGAATGGGTGCTTGAGATATAGAAATAACAATTTTTAAAAGTATAAACCACAAAGTCTTATTTTTCTTTTTCCAAAGTTCCTCAAAATTTAGGCTAATAATTTGTATACTATGCTTACTTAGATTACATATTCCCTACCATAAATAATCAGAAGTAAGAATAAATTAATTTGAGGAGGCAATGGAAGAAATCCTGGATGGACGCAAGTTAATAACAAAAAAACACCCTTCAATAGGATAATAATAAAAAATAATAAATAGGATAATGCTTTCTAGCTTCAATGGATGTTTGTGATTAAGTCTTGCTGAGCAAAGAATAAAAATGGTAAATTGGTATTTAGATTAAAAATATGTAACACTTCAAAATATTAAAATGATTGAAGTGTGAAATTTTATTTCACATTTTATGATCATCAAAATTCTGAAACACTTCGACCAGCATTATCACTTCATATGTTGGCAAGGAGATACCACACTTTAAATGTTACAGCTATGTTCTTAGCTGAGATATCTTTGGAAGAGGTTATCAATGAATATTGATTTTTTAAAAATTTATTTTAGTTTTTTTAAAAAAATATGGTATTTGGAGCATCATCGAAAAGGTACATTATTCAGGAGAGATACTTGTTAGTGGAAAGAGGACTTTGTTTTGGTTTTACACATACAATTAAAAGAAACAGTAGCTGCTGTTACTCAGAGACCTGCGAAACAGACTTTAGGTCTCTTTTATGCAGTTTTCTGCAAAAGTAATCCAGCAGTTTTATCAGAGCCAATGTTAAAATACTAAAGTTGGTTCTAGAAGGCTGTTTTTGCCAAGTGACCCCCTACTTGTTTTGCAAAGAAAACCAAACCAAAAACTTCCTTACAGGACACAAGAGCACTCTGGTACACGCAAATGGGGAAATGTCATATGAGGGCAAAAACAGGAGATGAAAATGAAGTTGGCTACTGAAGTTTCCTTTAGTTGAAGTGGAAGGAAAGAGCAAAGTAATCACTGTTCATTGTGAATGGGAAACAATAGTTATCTTGGATTAGAAAGGTTGCTTTTAAAATGTGGAGGCAAAAACGTAGCAGTTGCCTTTAACCTTATATTCCCTTTCCATCTGTATCCAGACAGATTAGTTTGCTGAAGATAAAGTGAAACAGCACTTGTATACACAAAATTTCTGCTCATATTTCTACTAGTAATAGAAATCTTGTATTCAGATGCCAAATACTTGAAAGATCATCGTGTTTGCTTTCATTACAGATATTACAGCTGCTAAAGAAACAGTCTGGTAACCCCCTAGCCTCACAGCCTGCTCGCAGTAAGTGGTATTGGATGGCTACCTAGTTTTGAAGCAGAGAAGAATTTACATGTGTGGACATAAGCCCTACTATGCCAACAGACATCAGGGCCAGGAAGCATTTAGTTCAGTAATATCTATTGTGCATTCCACAAGTTAATTGTAAGCAGTGCAAAATATCTTTCAATTAGTCTAGCAGGCTAAAATAATTGTGTGAGCATAGAGACCTATTTTTAACGCAAGTCTTTCAGATGCAAGCCTTACCTTGGCTGCTTACAGTTTGACTTCCATAGTAAATTTCTAGATAAACATGAATTGTCATATAAGGAAGACTGAAACATCTTCTTACGTTCTGTAAAAAGTAGTAAAATACTGAACTCTGGAAGTAAATATGAATGTTAGTGCTCCCGTTAATCTTAACAAAACATGCTATAAATTAATTTAAAATAATGCCATCCAGGGACAGTGATTCAACCACTTCCCTGGGCAGCCTGTTTCAGTCTTTGATAACCCTTTCAGTGTACAAGTTTTTCCTAATGTCTAGCCTACATCTCCCCTGGCACAACTTGATGCCACTTCCTCTTTGTCCTGTCAGTTGTGACTTGTGAGAAGAGACCAACACCCATCTTCCTATAGCCTCCTTTCAGGCAGTTGTAGAGAATGATAAGGTCTCTCCTCAGCCTCCCTTTCTTCAGACTAAGCAACCCCAAGTCCCTCAGCCACTCCTCATAAGACTTATTCTTGAGACCCTAAGATATATCATATTTGGAAATCTAACATGATTTCTGAATGGCATATTTCTACTGTGTATATACAACAGAAGCACACGGGAAGTGAAATTTTTAAACAGAAGTTCTGAGGTGAAGGCAGAAACTTCTTTTTGCTGGTTTGGATTTCATAGCTTGGTTTTGGTTTTGTTGGTTTGGGTTTTTTTCCCCGCTTGTCTTAGTGGCCTTTTACAGCCATTGCAGTGAAGGTACAGACCTGAGGCGAATTGCTTTGACTCTGCAAAGTGTGACAGACTTGATAGCTAATCACAGCAAATCTGAACATGTCAAGGTGGCAGCCATTTTCCTTGCACTGAACTGTGGTATTGATCCAGACCTGAGCCCAGGAAAATGCATAAAAGCTCTTGAACAGACTCCAGAGACAGGAAATCAGCAGATCCTGAAAACCAATTGGAAATTGTTAGCTTCAACATAAACTTCAGAAACTTGCCAGCAGACTGTTGAGTCAAAAACACGTCATCTAAAGTTTCAGCTTTCCAATCCAAAGTTGACAGCTTCAGTCAATGGAAGCAACAAATCAATTATCCGACTTGTATAATGACAGACTATCAGGAACTTTCTCCAAATTGTGTTAAAATGTGGTGTTGCTAAGGAACGCAGCAGAATGATCTAGAAGAGCTGTTGCCCACAGAGCAAGGACATCTCCCTCGCCCAATGTTATTTAAGTTTTACTATTATTTATTTTGCATGTGGCTGTGGGATACATTGAAAGGTCACTCTCAAAGTTAAAGCAAAACAAAAGTAAGTATCTTTACATTGTAATAGTCTTAGATAAGCATCAACCATGTGATTATACGATCAGGGAAAATACTTTTACTTTTTATACAAATTTTCACAATATTTAAATGCTTTTTCTATATTAATGGATACTTCACACGTGTACTGCAAGTTTTTGTTTTCTATAGGTGTACATATGTATATTGTTATATCTGAGCATAATCTAAAGCAGGGTCAGACTTTAGAGGTATTTCAGCAATAGGATATCTGTCTCTAAAGGATTAGGTACTGGTCAAACAAACAGTTTTGAGTCATGGTGGAAATAGAAGCTACTTCATTTAAATCTCAGCTTGGGGACTGTCATTCCAGCACTATTCAGTTTTTTGTCTATAGTAGCTTCTTAAAACCCATCCAGAATGTGTAACACCTAATATGGATTTTTATAAGGGCAGCTGGTAGAAATAAAAAAAAAGTCACACTAAATTTCATTCCACTTGAAATGTGATATAACAAATGCACAGACCAAACTATATATGTGAAAACGCACTGAATAAGCCCACTCAAATACTAAAGTTATAGTAAAGAAAAAAAAACCAACAAACTGAACTCCTCATAGGCGTTTGCACAGTCAGCACAGTAATCTTAATCTATAATCCTCATGTGATGCAATCTGCTTTGGTCTATCAGAAGCAATCATGCTAGGTCAGCTCATTCCAGCTATGGTTTGGGTTTGTTCTTTTCAATTTTCTTAACTGAGAATTGAGGGGGGAAAAAAAATAAGTTTTTTAATTTAAAAAAAAAAAAAGACATTTTTTTAATAAAAAAATGAGTAAAAAAATATTAGGCTGTGAATATTAAAACTCTTTCCCCCTTCAACGAATTTAGGAGTTTGCAGAAGTTGGCAAATAATTTGGAGAAGTTATTGTGAACAAGAAAAACACTTTTTTTGCTAGTTGCAGAGCCATTACAACTTTTTTTGTAATATATGGCACTGATAAAAACAGTCCACACAAATATGTAGCTAAATAAATGAGAATTCCCACCTTCCCCCCAGATCATTCCCCTAGCTTGCTTGAGGAGTGGTGGTTTTCAGGTGTAAGAGAGCATTAGATAGCAGCTGCCAGGAAAGGTAAGTGTGCACTGGCAGCCGACCAGAGTGGAGTTTGTGTGTGTGAGAGTAGGGCACGTGGCAAAAGATATTTGGATCAGGGCCAGCTATGTTCTAAATCCTTTTCCTTCACATGCTGCCTGTAGCAGCATTAATTATATTACTGATAGTTTTCTAAATTAAAAAGGATTGTTTGAAACATTACATAATAAAATAGTCAAAGACAAAATCAAAGGTATAGCACTGGTATATTCCTGCCCTGTAAATAACAGTTTCCTTTGTAAAATATATCTTGAATAAACCTTATATAAGACTGTTACATTAGAAAACATTATGTCGAATCAAATTACTCTCCTGCTATGTTGAGTTGGAATCAGTGATTTTGCAATCTGTGTTCAGTATTAAGAGCTACACAAAATACTCAGTTGCGCCAGGGAGGATATGAAGAGATTAGAGAGACCAATATATCACAGACTAACCTCTTTGCTCTGGACATTCACAGGGACACAGGCAATTCTCATCCTCCTGCTGCCTGGAGTCACTAGATATGTAGACGAAAACCACTGAGATTGTAAGGAAAGCTAAAGTTTAAGGTAAGCAAATTTTTATTAGTTACAATTTTCCATGTTGAGCACCTTTTCCATGTCGAATTGTGAATGTAACAACCATTTATAATTAAAAAAAAAAAGGCAAAGAATCTCAGGAGCTAAACGGTTACTAGTAGCAATTAACTCACCTTTTGTTTTAAATTTCCTTAGTGGAATTCCTAAGTGATAGTACTATTGATCCCAACTTTATTTAAATTATGCTAAGAAAGTTGCTTCCAGTAAAAAGGTTAAAATTAGTGTATTATTAGGAGTTACTTATTCCTCGAAAAATATCAAAAATGTGTATAGGTACATCATATCAAAATGTGATTAGGTAAATCACATGCTAGAAAACAGATAATCAACATAAATACTTTTTATCTTCATAGCTGCATATAATATTAAAAGGTGTTGTAGTCTTATATAACAATCTCTCACTATAATTCATTGTTTTATAAAATAGGTTAATAGTAGATAATAAGTTATAATTAAACACCGCTTGTTTGGATTTTTTTGCTTGTTCCAATGGAAGATATTATCAGCTAGATTACTTAGTATTTTCAAAATATATACTAAATTTTATGGCTATGCTAAAGTTTCCTTTCTTGTGTGGATTACGTTTTTCTGACTGTGTTCTCTAAGAGTGGATCAGCAGTTCTGTGAGGGGGTTTAGAGCATCATGAATACTAATTAAACACAAACAGTTAAACTGTAACTTCACACTACGGAGGGAGTGATGTCACTCAAAGGTGCTCATGAACAGCGACAAAATTGTCTTTCAAATTTTTGCTTGAGAAAGGGGAAAGATAAAGAAGGAACAATCATCAGGATGAACAAGAACGGGAATAAAAACTGAAGAAAAATAACTACTTTATCCCCAGTATTGCAGTCTTAACTGTTGTGTAATATTCTCTGTAAGTGTACAAAGAAGGGCACCACCCAATTAATCACACTGCTAAATGTTGCTATTTTGCATTGCTGAAGTTTCATGTACTTAGGAAAAATAGTCTTTAAAATACTGTCAAGTAAGCTATTTTGATATTTTGAGAAGTGTTGTCAGCCTCATTGCTGAAGATACTTACTAATTCCAGAAGTTTCTAGGATCTTGAAAACATCTCATGAAGAAGTATTTCATTTGCCATTTATCTTATCAATTAAGCAGTAAATTTGTACCACAAATTCAGTTTTAAGCAAAATTTATAAAAGGTACCAAGCGTTAGACTACTTGTAATTAATTTACAGAAAATGTTCTTGAATGTAAATATAAAATGAGGGATCTTAAATATAAATCAATAGCAGCTGAGTGACAACAGTAGAGTTTGGAATTGAACTGGCCTTTGAAAGTCTTATTTTAATGTAATATATAAGCTTCTTGACACTGTAAGGGAAATCTTATACTTATGCCTACAGTGTTTTGGCCAAGAATACAAATTTTTATTTATTTCTCTTTTGTTTGCAAATCTCTCTTTTTTAAAAAAAAATTATTTTTTTTCTGCTCAAGCTTCCTATAGTTTTCCTCGGTGCCTATAGGAATTTTGAGAATGAGAATAGATAACTCCTCAGTTGATATCCTAGGCAGTTTAGGGAAAAAATGCAACAAATAAGGCAAGGTGGTAGTCCTCCTGTATTTGTACAATCCCCATGGCAGTGGAGAAAATGTTTCTATCAGCTGAATAATTCAGCATATCCATAACTTTACCAAAGGCAAGTGTCTGAGTCAGGAAATTCTGCTGCAGAGTTAGGGAGGGACTTAGGTGGGAAGGGATTTGAAAAAAATAAAATGGAAAAAATGTAGCTCATATTCCCTAGGGAAGCACTGAGTCAATATCATGGAAAGTTAAAAAGATACAGAAGTTCAAACCCAAGACTACTGGCAGTTGTTAAAGCCTGGTTTCGTAAGAGTTTTGATTTGTGGTTCTGCAGTTGTTTCTGGAAAGAGGTTTCTTTAATGAATGTGGAATCTTGGCTATGTGGTGGATTTCCTTAATCTCATTTTATTTTGTGAATTTTTAGGTCTGGGGTGCATAGTTAACAGCAAATATGGTTGCACTAGAATTTGTCTATGAAATCTTGTTATGGAAATGACTGGGAGAGAATTACCTCTTTAACACAGAGGAAAACATTTAAATTTATAGGACTCTTGTTACATTATGTTTTTGCTTCAGGCAAACTCCAAAAGTATCCTTCTGGAAGGCCTAAAAAGCTCCTACATCATATTTTACAAAGATGAATCTTAGATTTGAAAGTCACTTTCCTAGGTCAACAGGAAGAATATGAAGGAAAGGAGAGAACATCCATTTATTTAGCATAGACCTTGTAGTGCATATTTTCTCTAAATCTTTGCACAAATCTATTATTTTTATGATAAAATGTTTTAGTCTTCTCTACAATACTAGGACTATCAAAGATGATGTGGTCATGGGCAAAGTCAAGAACTCAGAAAGGTCATACCCCACCTCTCCCACCAGAACCTGGGGCAGCGTTCTGCTACTCTTTGATTCTCTTCTTTCTGTGGCTTCTGAGTTATAGCTGATTATTTAAACTTGTATTTTTGTAAATGTAGTACGGATGTTGAGGGAATTACAGAAAGATGGAATGATACTCCAGGGCAGGGGAGGAGGAGGGAGGAGATGAAAGGGGGGAGAGGATCTGTGTGGGAGGAAATATTTGCTTGTTTTAGCTGAAATTGTAGATTCATCCATCTTCACATCCTCAGAACTTCTTTGTGAGAATTAGTCCAAAAAACTTTAGGAATTGTTAAGAAACTTGACTAAATCTGCTACAACTCTAAGCATCTCTGTGCTATATGAGTGAGTGCTGTTAAAGTGGAAATTCTGTTTCAGCTGATGACAGCTGATCTGAGAGTCTAAAATCAATGGGTGCGAAAGAAAAAACAGTTAAGCCCAAATGGGTGAAGTTTTTTTAAAAACTGGATTAGTTTATAGCAGTAATGTGAAACTCTTTATGAGTTGCTTATGTTTTTAGCTAGATACTCTTGAGGCCAGGAAGAGAAATGAGCTGGATATTTTTATTCATAGTGTGTTCGCTGCTGTTCTATAATCTAATCTCTGAAGTGACTATATTTTTTATTGTTGTTACTGCTTTGGGGATCCCTGTCACTGAATTAGATTGTGGGCATGATTGTGACTTTGCTGCTATCTTAATGTGCATCATCAAGTTTTTTTAGCAGTATTTCACTGATCTACTGTAATGCAGTGAAGCCTCTCTCCTTGGAGGTGTTCAAAAGCCATCTGGACATGATACTAGGCAACTGGCTCTAGATGGCCCTGCTTAAGCAGGGGAGTTGGATAAGATGGTCCAGAGGTCCCTTACAAGTTCAGCCAGTTTGTCATTCTGTGATTCCGCAAATATTTCAACGAATTTGTAAAAATATGCTGCTACTTGGCCCATGAGTGGCTCAATCATTTATCAGACGTAGTATTTGAAACATTTCACATAGTCCTTTCCCTCCGTGCCTCCCTCAAGCTGTTACAAAGGCTTTTCTGTGAAGCTTAGAATGTGTTCTTGATCTTAACTGCAGGTGTTTCTTGCACTGGATATATCTGTCAGGGGCTTGTACTGTAAGGGAAGACAGCACTTACAAGAAAGGCTTATAAACTTAAGGGATTCAGCTGAAGGCATGGGGACATCGGAATTTTAATCATGCTTTCTGTCTGGCTTCCCATTACACTAAGCTGGTCAACTTTCTGAGGTATATGCTTCTCCCTTGAGTCATGTGCCCACAGGTAGGCATGTAATGCCATTTAAAATGCCTTACAGTAGCGCTGGCAGATATGACTGAGAATTTATAAAAATATATATATATGTCTTATAAAAAATCTCTAGCTCTCTGCATTGGCAGATGAAGTCTAAGTAGCATTCATGCAACTGAATCACATCTCTTCTTCACCTGACTCCCCCTTTAGGGACTGGCTTTCCTCCAACTACAATGGGAGTCAGAATGCTTAGCTCACATGTAGAGTCTGTTTGTAGGTACTTAAATGTAGGCATCCTGATTTAGTTAAATCCTACCCTAGAATCTAATTGCTTAGTGGAAAAGTACTGATAAGGACTCTGATAATCACAGAATGTTCAAAGAATCACATCATGTTAGGGATTGGAAGGGACCTCAAAAGATCATCTAGTCCAATCCCCCCGAATGCTTATTTATAGAGAGCAAAAACTGTTAAGAGAAGTGGAGTGTAGGATCCAAGGAAGTTTTCCTCCTAGTTCACTATAGCTAAAGCAGCTGTGGCCACCTATTTGAAGTCCTCCCAGTAGCAAGGCCAAGCATCCGTCATCAGTACACACAAACTCAGTTACTTCCTCAGGACAGACATGGTCAACAGATGAACACAGACAGAAAGGTAGTGTCTTTATATGAGCTGAATACATATGACCAGTACTCATATAGACACGAAGAAAGGGTTTGATACAATTCTTACTTGATAGATGATGAGGTTTAAAGATTTCTAGCATATCACACAAACACCCTTACACATATACTTTCACACAAGTCTCTCATAGGTGATCCAGATCTATAAACAGTCTAGTGTCCAACCTTGGGACCTTCTGTTTTACTTGACAGTGAGCTATTTGTCTTGCACACAAAATGCTGCACCAAAAAAGAAAAATAGTCAAGAATACAGCATAGGAAGATGATATCTCAGACTGTGGTGATCATAGAATCATAGAATATTTTGGGTTGAAAAGGACCTTTAAAGGCCATCTAATTGAACCCCCCTGCACTGAGCAGGAACATCTTTAACTAGATCAGGTTGCTCTGAGCCCCGTCCAGCCTGACCTTAAATGTTTCCAGGGATGGGGCATCTACCACCTCTCCAGGAAGTTTGTTCCAGTGTTTTATCATCCTCATTGTAAAAAATTTCTTCCTTAGATCTAGTCTGAATCTACCTTCTCTTAGTTTAAAACCATTGCCCCTTGTCCTATTGCAACAGGCTTTGCTAGAAAGATTGTCCATATTTTTCTTATAGATCCCCTTTAACTACTGAAAGGCCACAATAAGGTGTCCCCAGAGCCTTCTCTTCTCCAAGCCTAACAATCCCAAATCTCTCAGTCTTTCTTAACAGGAGAGGTGTTTCAGCCCACTGATCATTTTTGTGGCCCTCCTCTGGGCCCACTCCAACAGGTCCATGTCTTTCTCATACTGGGAGAGCTGGACACAGTACTCAAGGTGGGTCTCACCAGAGCAGAGTAGGGGGGCAGAACCACCTCCCTTGCTGTGCTGGCTACGCTTCTTTTGATGCAGCCCTGGAGGCAGTTGGCTTTCTGGGCTGTGAATACATGTTGCTGGCTCATGTCCAGCTTTTCATCCAGCACTACTCCCAGGTCCTTCTACCCAGGGTTGCTCTCAATCCAATCATCCCCCATCCTGTACTAATACCAGGGGTTGCCCCAACTCAGGTGCAGGACCCTGCACTTGATGTTGTTGAACCTCATGAGGTTCACACAGGCCCACTTCTCAAGTTTGTCCAGGTCCCTCTGGATGTCATCCCATCACTCTGGCATGTTGAGGCACAGGGTTTGGCCAGACAAAAGTACTGACTGGCAGCCTGCCAGTCAGTATAACTGGACACATTATTTCTGATACAGGCCAGGATGCTGTTGGCCTTCTTGGACACCTGGGCACACTGTTGGCTCATGTTCAGGTGGCTGTCCACCACTATCCTTTTCTGTCAGGCAGCTACTCTTCCCCAAGCCTGTAGCGCTGCATGGGGTTATTGTGAACCAAGTGCAGTTAAAGCTCATACAATTATCCTCAGCCCATTGATCCAGCCTATCCAGATCCCTCTGAAGAGCATTCCTACCCTTGAGCAGATCAACACTCCTGTTCAATTTGGTGTCATCTGCAAACTTACAGAGGGTGCATTTGATTCCCTCATAGAGAGCACTGATAAAGATATTAAACAAGACTGGCCGCAGAATCGAGCCCTGGGGAACCCCTCTTGTGACCGGCTGCCAACTAGCTTTAACTCTGTTCACCACAACTCTCTGGGCTTGGCCATCCAGATGGTTTTTAACCCAGTGAAGAGTACACCTGTCCAAGCCATGAGCCACCAGCTTCTCCAGCAGAATGTTGTAGGAGATGGTGTCAAAGGCTTTACTAAAGTCCAGGTAGACAACATTCATGGCCTTCCCCTCATCCACTAGGCAGGTCAGCTGGTCATAGAAGGAGACCAGATTGGTCAAGCAGGATCTGCATTTCTGAACCCATGCTGGCTGGGCTTGATCCTGAACGTGTTGTCCTGAACGTGCTGTCCTGAACGTGCTGTGTGCACTTGAGATCACAGAATCACAGAATGGTTTGGGTTGAAAGGGACCTTAAAGATCATCTAGATGAACTGTTCCATAATCTTTCCCGGTACTGAGGTAAGGTTGGTAGGTCTGTAGCTCCCCAGATCCTCCTTCCGGCCCTTCTTGTAGATAGGCATCATACTGGCAAGCCTCCAGTCATCTGGGACCTCCCCTGTTAACCAGGATTGCTGTGAAATGATGGAGAGTGGCTTGGCAAGCTCCTCTGTCACCTCCTTCAGCATTCTCAGGTGGATTCCTTCCGGCCCTACAGACTTGTGAGTGTCCAGGTGGTGTAGCAGGTCACTAACTGCTTCCTCCTGAATTATGGGGGGTTTATTTTGCTCTCTATCCCTGACCTTCAGCACAGGGGGCTGAGTACTCTGAGGATAGCTGGTCTAACTATTAAAGACTGAGGCAAAGAAAGCTTTAAGCATGTCAGCCTTATCTTCATCCTTAGTGGCAGTATTCTCCCTCACATCCAATAAAAGGTGGAGATTCTCCTTGGCTCTCTTTTTGTTGTTAATATATTTGAAAAACCCTTTTTTATTCCCTCTTATGATGGTGGCCACATTGAGTTCTGGCTGGACTTTTGCCTTTCTGATGTTCTCTCTGCATGACTTAACTACTTCCCTCTACTCTTGAGTTGCCTGCCCCTTCTTCCCCTTTTTTTCCCAAGTTCCAGCCAAAGCTCCCAGTTCAGCAAGGCTGGTCATCTTCCCCACCAGTTTGTCTTATGACACATGGGGATAGCCTGCTCCTGTGCCTATAAGACTGTTCTTGCCACAGTCATTTTCAGGAAAATGATAAAATGGTAACAGTGAACCAAGGGCAGGACAGTCTCACCTTGTTCCCTGGAAAAATCACAGAGTGAGTCCTCTTGTAAACCATTTCAGGGCAAATGAAGGAGAAGGAGGTGAATGGAAATATCCAGTATAGATGTGCAACAGGTAAACTATGCTTTGGTCAAATTGATTGCCTTTCATAATTAAGAACCCTAAGTCTGTGGATGAGAGGAGAATAGTAATAGGGGTGTTCAATCTTGATTTTAGCCAGGCTTTCAACATGGTCTCCTATGAATCCTTATATCAGTACTGTGACTTAAAATGGGTGGAACGGATGGAAACCTATCTGGATCACTGGGTTCGAAGGATACTAGGAAATTATTTGTACTGTCTGGAGGTCAGCTCAAGTGAAGTTCTTCTGGGGTCTGTCCTGGGATTTACCCTGTTTAATATGTTTGTCAGTGATCTGGAGGTGGAAGAGGAATGGACCCTCATCAAGTTTGTGCATAACATTGAAGCGCAGATGAAACTGAAGCAATGTGCTCCATGGCAGGGCTGGAGGAATGAATCTCATGATATTCAGGAAGTATTTGTGCAAAGTCGTGCATTTCAGATGGTCAACGATATATTGGGCTGTATCATAGCCAAGAGATTGAGGGAGTTGATTATTCCTTTCTACACATCATTTGCTATATTGCAAATGGAGTGCTGTGGCCAGGTTTGGGTTCCCAGCACAAGAAAGAGATTGACAAACTGGAACAAGTCCAGTAGAGGGCTGTCCAGACTGTTAGGAGACTGGAGCACCTGACTTATGAGGAGAGGCTGGGGAGAGAGGTTTGTTCAGCCTTATGAAGAGAAGGCTCAGGGTGAATCCTACTGGTGTCTTCAAGTTCCTAATGGGAGGAGATAGAGAAGATAGAGCCTTACTCATCTGCAAGGTTCATAGTGAATAGATGAGAGGTAACTGAGGCAAGTTCTCACAAAAGAAATTCTGATTAGATATAAGGTTGCCCAGAGACACTGAAATCTCTATCCTTGGAAATACACAATTCAACTGAAAGCTGCTCTGAGCAACCTGATCTATGTTGGCCTTGTTTTAAGAGAGGGGTTGGACCAGGTGACCTCCAGAGGTTCCTTCCCACCCAGACTTTTTTTGTACTAAAATGAAAATCAAGGCATTTGGGATGTAGCTCTATTTTTGTATGCTCCTTTATGAGCTAGGAGCTATTTCTAGTGTCAAGAGTATAAAGCCTCTAAGTACATACCAAAAGAGAAGGGTAAACTTTCTTAGCCCTGAATAGATATATATTCTGGGATAAAGACTGTGGTTTATTTTACATGAAATTAGGAGTATCCAGAACCCATTGTAAGATTTTATAGATCAAAGATAACCCTTTTCTTTTTTCCTCTTTAATTCTACCACAGAGCCAGCTCATGCCAGAAAGCCTAGTTAATGTGTACTGAACATGGTCTACAAAGCCTCACTCAATACATGGAAAGCAACAGGCAGTACCCACTGGAACTGTGCTCTCCATTCCTCTTTATCATTCTACATGTGAACTTCTAAAGAAGGACCCAGGTGCTTAACTTTAATCTTTTACCCTTGGAAATGGTGGCCTTGGCCAATATTTAGTTATATACGATACTTATATTACAGCAAGTTTCATCTCGAGAATCCTATTTTGAGTAAAATCCATGTAATACTATTTTAGATAGTCCTAATGATTCTTAACATCCACTCACGAAGTGCTATGGTCTGAGCAGGTCCTGAACAAAGTTGACATATAGATGAATCTCACAACCAGACAGTATAACTGAAACCAGCAGAGGATTTTTCTCTGCTGGGAAATTAGCTGACTGTCTGTGAGAACAGACACAGCTAGCCTGAGAAGCGGGTGATTAAAACCAAAACAGACAGAGATACCCCCTCTTTGAATTCCTTCCAAGGCTTGGACAACCTTGGATGGAGTCCAAATAGGGAAGAAAATAGCAGGTGTCCTGCTTTTGGAGTCTTTTTTAAGGTTGCCTATGCAACCTGAATTGTTTATCCGATAGTATTATAAAAGCGGGTCCCACTTGCAGAGAAGTTGGAAGCCATTCTGCGGGTGGACACACCATGCAGGATTTTTCCCCGTTACTGAAAAGGCCCCCGACTGCTCACTGCAACCGGGATTCCCCAGCAATAGTGGGACAGAAAAAGACATTGAAAGAGACTTTAGAAGAGACATTAACAGAGACAAAGGTAATGGATCTGATTCTCTACCCCTTTGGATTGTGTCACGGAATAATCATGCATCTTTTTGGTATTTATTATGTTTTGTTGATGCACCTCTCTGCCATTTGCAGGGGAGGCCTGTATATGGCCTTGGTGGTATTTGGGGTGTGGTTAATTTCTCCACCCATTGTTGAATTCACTGCCTCATTTCTTTTTCCTCCTGTTATTGAGTTTGTGATTCAGTTTGTTTTTCCTTTCATTCTATCGCCCGCAGTTAGCAGATTTTTCTTCTATTTCTGGCCATGCAGCATCAATTTTATATTCTGTAGAAATAGGTAATACAATCTCTATCTGTCTCCTGCTATTGGTGGCTGTGTTCCTGGTGCAGTGCAGGGTAATCGGCAAAACAACTTCCCTCTCTCTATCATGGATTAACTAATTTAGAAGGAAAACCATAATATGATTGTGTTTAAAGGGAAAGATCCTTTGTGGCACAGGCAGGACCCAAACATATAATCTAAATACGTGCCTCACTAATGAGGCTTTCCTCTGTTTAAGCTATGAAGTTTTCAGCTTAAGTAGCTGCTGTTCTGGGCATGACAGAGAGAACTGCTACGGGAATTAAAACTTTCAACACTCTTACCCAATAACAATCCCAAGAGAAATATCCTGACAATCTCACTGTTATGCTTACTGATGCAAACCCAACCGAATAAACTGAACAGTTACTTTATACCAGTGTGATCTATTATAATTTGATGCTAGTGATGGTTCAAATCTTTCCCTAGGTTCTTCCTAATTGACTACTTTTGCTTTTGAATTGTAATAATCCCATCTACTACTGTTTCACCATACAAGCAAATAAAAGTTGAGCTCTTTGTGATGATATCTGTACCACTATTAGTTGTACTCAACTGTTGCAGGTGGATAAACTCAAATTAGAGAAAGCAACTGGAGAATGACAGAACAAAATTGCATATTGCTGTTGTTGCAGGCGGTTTAGGATACAGGCTTTGAGATTAAGGGTTTTTTCGTCCCATTCTTCAGTTTAAGATGCAAATCACTATTTGTGTATTGGAAGCACTGATTGCAAATAAATATAAAATTTTTAACATTGTGACTAATCTATACTGTGGGAGTCCATACTGTGAGCATACCAGCATTGTTGTGCTGTAAGCAGTTGGCAGGCCTTCTTATTTTGTTTGAGGAAGCAGATCTGGTTGTGAGATTGCTAGGATAATTTAGACAGGTGTCTATGCACTGGCTGTTCACTGGGATAAAGTGCATGTCCTAATCCTGTTTCGACTGGGCTGATGATAATAAGGCTAAAATATCTGCAGTCACTGTTCAAAAGTGATGTGTTTAATAATAAATAGGATACTGTAATATTAATGGTATTGTGTCAGAGTCTGTGGTACCCAAAAAACCAGACATTCATGAAGTCTGGAATATGGCAAATAATTCTGTCCAAGGTGTTTTCCCTTACCTGGCAGTTTTTGTGCTATATTCAGTCTTTTTTTTTTTTTTTTCCTTAAGTATATGGGGTTTTGCAAAATTTTTAAAACAGAGTAACTTACTAGTCCAATGGCTTCTCAACCTGCATGTACAATGTGCAGACTGTGTATGCATTTGTTTCCTCAACTTAGCAGGCATTTCATGTAACCTGCACCCATGAGCTGCCTAGTACAGTAGTGCACATACAGGTGCACCTAGAAACGTAGTTTAAAGCACAATGTGCTCTTGGCTTATGCACTTACATAGACATAACTTATGTCATACTTGAAATCATTACTTCCTAGGTGTTGCACATCATTTTTCCAGAAAATACATTCATAGTCTTTTATTTCATCCTTTGAAAATGTAACCACTGTTTTGGTATTGAATGAATTCCATTTAAAATATTGATTCAATATGATTTTGGCGTGTGGTGCCCCCCTCCCCCCCCTTTAATCTCTGGTGCAGTGTGCTCACTTGCATTCTGAGATGGTGAATAGGAGAGGACACCAAACATAGTTGTGCAACTGACTGCATTATAGTATTCTATATTTTCCTTTATTTCTATATATTTAAATGTATTTATCAAATGTATTGTTTTAACTGTCTGGAAAGAGCTATCGTTAAGAGGCATTGCACATTCTGTATAGCAGATGGACTGAACTGTTGGATGCATCTCAGCCACATGTTTTAAACTCAAAATACCCTCTGCAGTCTGTGTATCTCTAAAATGGGGTAGGTAAATGTGATAGGGGCACTGTAACATTTAGCTAGGTATTTGTACAAATTAGAATATGAAATCATTAATGCATAAAGTGTTATAAATATGTTTATGCAAATTCTATCTCCTCTTTAACTTTACCTTCCTTTGTGGTACTGATCAGTACAGCCTCTGTTAATCGTTAATGATTAACACACCTTATTCCTCCTTTACTTTTATCTGGGCATAATGCCAGGCATATTATGAAGGTATTAAAGTTTTCCTTCCCCTCCCATTTCCCTAGCTCATGCCAAGGTGTTACTGACCTCTTAGTCCTTTCTTCTGATGATCTTAGCACTAATTCTCTAAATTCTATGCACTAAATGTCTTTTTCTCCCCTTTAAAATGTAAAGAGTACATCTATACTAAGTAGGCTACTGATGAGAAGATTGGATATCTTCAGTGTTGTTAATCAGTAAATTAACTTCAAGCACTCATTTTAGTGCTGAAGATACACACTTAACTGAGATTTACTTGCCCCAGATCGGATTCAGCACTGGCAAAAGTTGAACCAGCATCCTTGTGCTGCTTCTGCCTACTCAGCTCTAGCTTGAACTGGCTCCTTTGGAGATCTGATGTATCTAGTTTGCATACCAAACTGGTCAGATGAAAGTACTGCGTTATTGATGCAGTGCAGTCCTTAGTCTGAGTGAAGTTACCTCATTTCATATATACTGTGCCTTTGTTTTGCAGGGATAATAATAGCATGCTTGGACTTAATGTAGTAAAATACATAAATGTTTGTGGATTGTGCTGATTTATTTTGGATTCAAAGAGATAAAGTGAAAATCACAGAATCACAGAATGTCAGGGATTGGAAGGGACCTCAAAAGATCATCTAGTCCAATCCCCCTGCCGGAGCAGGATCAAAATTCTACAAAAACTGTAAGCAAGCCCTCAAATGGTTGTTAGATTTGCCTTCCTTCATGATTATCCTTTTTATATTACTAGTATCTAAGGGAAGGCAACTTGCTTCTATATCTCTGCCTCCAAATTTACACACAGAGTTCTAATTTGCATGCACTTTTAAAAAGACTGTTTTATCTCTGAAGGACTTTAATCATATTTTTCAGTGCTAGTGATTAAGAAAATAGATTATTTTTTTTTTTAATACGGGTATTTAGCCTGACACCATCAAGCTGTTTCTTCCAAGTTAGACACTATGACTTTCGAGAAAAAGGCTGATTCATTTGATAACTCTTCTTTCCTTCCTACAACAGAATGTTATGCCTCATTAGTTTGTGAGTTCCATCAGTAACACCAAAATGAGAGAGCTGGTGTCACTTTTGGACAGACTGTGAAGTATATAGGTAGAAAGATGTGGAAATGATGGGGTGTAGGGAAAAGAGACCTGCAGTGGGACTTCTGGGACAGATAACTATTGATTTCATGCTGTTGCTTAAGAAAAGGTAAATGTCACAGAACTGTGAAGAGAGACAGTTTCCACAAAAATCCCTAAGATATTTGAAATCATAATCATGTTAAGGTGACATCCTTGGCTCCAGTGAAGCCAATAGTGAATTTCCCACAAAAGGTAATTTCTCATCTGGTGCCTCCCTTTGGGCTCAGCTTACTTCCTTAGGCATTGTATGACTCTGTCCTCCTATCTTCATAGAATCATTTAGGTTGGAAAAGACTTTTAGGATCATCAAGTCCAACCTTCATCCCAACATCTCTCTAATCACTAGACCATGTCCCGAAGCATCACATCTACTCATTATTTGAACACCTCCATCTATCTCAGGTCTTGTTAACAGTGACATAGGAACAGTGTACACAATTTTGATCACTAATCACTAGCAGAACTTGTATTTCCACAACTTTAATTGTTTTATTGAGTGAATTTAATGTGTTTGGATCTCACTTTTGTTTGCATCTATATCTGACACGCCATCTGTTTTTAAACATAATATTCTAGGTCTGAGTCAAAAGTTCTAGTTACTTATTTGGCTTTGAATAAAGAAACATAGGGGGGTTGTTTGTTTAGAAAAATTGCATTTAGGAACTTAATAAACTTCCAGACTACCCAGCTAAAGCACAGGAATACCACCCTCCACAGAATATTTAAGTATATGTGTGTATTCCAATGCATATGAATGCTTATGTTATGTATCAGAAAACCCAACACTTTCACTGGTGGAATTTCTCTTTCCTCATCTTTGCTGTGCAATTTGCCTCCTTCCATGTGGCAGCTCTTTGCTGCATGAACATCTGTTCATACCTAAGTACATGATGCTCACTCATGCTAAATGAATAGGGATGTGCATTTGCTTCCCTTTAAAACCTTTAACTGAAATTTGTATCTTTCCTTCACATGCCCAGTGAATCCACCTTCATTCAGGTGTGACTGTGTTGTGTGTCACCTCTTCCACAGATCTCTCTGATACCTTTACCTAGAACACCGTGTGAATAGAGATCCAGTTACTATGTCATGCTACTCCAATTAGAGGATTTCCCCCTCCCCATGTGTTACCATGTTCTATGCTGAGCTGATCTTTTGATGTGTAACTTAAAGTCACTTTGAGAAAAAAGTAGAAAGCCCACAACTGCTACTAGTTTCATCATTTATTGTGAACCAGCACTGGAAAAAAAGGTCTCTGTTACAATACAAGAGTACTATAAATATTTGGATGGCTTCCTTATGTAGGTCATCCTGGGGGCTGATCTGCATACAGCTGTGTCTGGAGAAAAATAGTAGTGGTGCTGCAGAAGGGGACAAACAAAAGCACCAAATGCAGTCACATCCCTGTAGCTAAACAGCTGGTATTTGTGAAGATCTAGCTGTTTACCAGACACATTAAAATATTCAAAATACAGCCACTATTTAGTAAGATCTCTAGGAAGGATTTGGGAAAAAAGGCCCCTGATCAGTGAGGCAGGAAAACTAGTGGCAAAGGACATAGAGAGGCTGAGATACTTACTGGCTCCTTGCCATGACTTTTATGGGTAAGGCTTGTCCTTTGGTCTCCCAGGTCCTGGAGCCAAGCATCAGAGTACGTGGGAGTGAAACATGACCTGTAGTAGGGTAAGATAGAGAGCACTTCAACTGGTTGGATATGCAGTAGCTCATGGGACTACATGGGGTGGATCAAAGCACGATGAGGGAGCTAGCTGATGCTATTGCAGTTACTCTATCATCTTCAAAATGTCATTGGGAAAGTTCCCTAAGCAAGCACCTATGCAAGCACTGCATCTGTCTTCAAGAAAGGAGATTCACAAGGGAACTACAAGGCAGTTAGGCTAATATGGCTAGCACCCTTCCTGAGAAGGTTACAGAGCCAATCCTCCTGGAAGCCATGTCCAAGTAGATGAAGAACAGGAAGGTCATTGGGAACAGACAGCAAGTGTTTACCCCAGGCAAATCACACCCCATCAGGCTTTTAGCATGATCAACTATAATGTCCTTACAGCCAAATTAGTGAGACCTGTACAGTGAGTGAAAAATACACTGAACTGTCAGGTTCAAATGTATTGTGGTTAGCTGTTTCCAGTCCAACTGGTGGCATGATACTAGTTGAACCTTTCAGACTAATAATATTCAATGTCTCTGATAACGATGTGGCTAAAGCCATGTACTACACACCCTCAGCAAGCCTGTGAATGATGCCAGCTGGGAGAACGGTAGATACATCCAGAAAGGCAGGGCTGCTGCTTGCAGGGCACCTGACAGGCAGGAGGATGGGCTGGCAGGAACCTCAGGAAGTTGAACAAAGGCAAATGTAGAGTCCTATATCTGGGAAAGAATAACTCCATGCACCATGACAGGCTGGCCCCAAAGCAGCTTCGCAGAACAAATCCTGGTGGATGAGAAGGTGGACAGGCTTCAG
This sequence comes from Brachypteracias leptosomus, assembly GCA_013401335.1. Lineage (NCBI taxonomy): Eukaryota > Metazoa > Chordata > Aves > Coraciiformes > Brachypteraciidae > Brachypteracias > Brachypteracias leptosomus. The sequence goes on along the minus strand of VYZX01011208.1, from coordinate 36,993 downwards.
CAGTGTGTCGTTGTGATGAAGAATACCAGCAGCAAACTGGGTTGTGCTACCTCAAGTGTGGCCAGAAGGTGGTTCTTCTAAAATATTCAGCAGTTGTGAGACTGCATTAGGAATGCTGTGTCCAGTTTGGGGCTCACCAGTCCTGGAATGACACTGACACACTGGAGCCCGTCATCATGAGGGTGGTCAAATCTTGGGACAGGGTCCTAGACAGACTGTTGAAATCTCCATCCAGAGAGACATTCAGAACTCGGCTGCACACGGTCCTAAGCACCCCGACCTCGTTGGCTCTGCTCTGAGGGGGTTGCTTGGATGGATGTCCTCCAGACGTGCCTTCCAGCCGCCTTTAACTTCGTGCTTTGGGCGAGCTCGGCTCCGTTCAGCTTTGCCTGCCTGCGAGCACAGCTGTATTTGAAGAGGGAAGGCGAGCGGGAGGCAGCACCCCCAGGGGCGGGCGCCAGATCCCC
>VYZX01011208.1:8713-36488 GCA_013401335.1 Brachypteracias leptosomus | reverse complement strand
GGTGCCGCACTTCCCCGGCAGTCGCGGCGGCAGCAGCGAGTCCGGCCTCGGCGCTGCCGCCGTGCGGGGCCGTGGTGTCTGCCGCGGAGCCCTGAACGCCCGCCGCTCCGCCCGCTGGGAAGCGGGGCTTCGCGCCGNTGGGACTACATGGGGTGGATCAAAGCACGATGAGGGAGCTAGCTGATGCTATTGCAGTTACTCTATCATCTTCAAAATGTCATTGGGAAAGTTCCCTAAGCAAGCACCTATGCAAGCACTGCATCTGTCTTCAAGAAAGGAGATTCACAAGGGAACTACAAGGCAGTTAGGCTAATATGGCTAGCACCCTTCCTGAGAAGGTTACAGAGCCAATCCTCCTGGAAGCCATGTCCAAGTAGATGAAGAACAGGAAGGTCATTGGGAACAGACAGCAAGTGTTTACCCCAGGCAAATCACACCCCATCAGGCTTTTAGCATGATCAACTATAATGTCCTTACAGCCAAATTAGTGAGACCTGTACAGTGAGTGAAAAATACACTGAACTGTCAGGTTCAAATGTATTGTGGTTAGCTGTTTCCAGTCCAACTGGTGGCATGATACTAGTTGAACCTTTCAGACTAATAATATTCAATGTCTCTGATAACGATGTGGCTAAAGCCATGTACTACACACCCTCAGCAAGCCTGTGAATGATGCCAGCTGGGAGAACGGTAGATACATCCAGAAAGGCAGGGCTGCTGCTTGCAGGGCACCTGACAGGCAGGAGGATGGGCTGGCAGGAACCTCAGGAAGTTGAACAAAGGCAAATGTAGAGTCCTATATCTGGGAAAGAATAACTCCATGCACCATGACAGGCTGGCCCCAAAGCAGCTTCGCAGAACAAATCCTGGTGGATGAGAAGGTGGACAGGCTTCAGCAGTGTGTCGTTGTGATGAAGAATACCAGCAGCAAACTGGGTTGTGCTACCTCAAGTGTGGCCAGAAGGTGGTTCTTCTAAAATATTCAGCAGTTGTGAGACTGCATTAGGAATGCTGTGTCCAGTTTGGGGCTCACCAGTCCTGGAATGACACTGACACACTGGAGCCCGTCATCATGAGGGTGGTCAAATCTTGGGACAGGGTCCTAGACAGACTGTTGAAATCTCCATCCAGAGAGACATTCAGAACTCGGCTGCACACGGTCCTAAGCACCCCGACCTCGTTGGCTCTGCTCTGAGGGGGTTGCTTGGATGGATGTCCTCCAGACGTGCCTTCCAGCCGCCTTTAACTTCGTGCTTTGGGCGAGCTCGGCTCCGTTCAGCTTTGCCTGCCTGCGAGCACAGCTGTATTTGAAGAGGGAAGGCGAGCGGGAGGCAGCACCCCCAGGGGCGGGCGCCAGATCCCCACCGCCCGCCAGGCAACCCAGAGCCCGCGGCGCTCATGACCCGTCGTCGTCGCCGCCGCTCTTACGGTGCCCCGGCAGCGGGGGCGCGGGCGGCAGCTCCGGGAGGTTCCAGGCTGCGCGCGGTGCCTTTAACGGCCGGGGCGCGGGGCGGGGCGCGGTGTGCGCGGGGGGAGCCGCCCGNGAGAGACGGCGAGCAGGGAGCAGCAGCGGCCATGGGCAACGAGGCGAGCCTGGAAGGAGGCGAAGGGCTGGGCACCTTACCCGAAGGGGAGGCGGCGGCCGGGGATGGCGGCGGTCCCGCGGCCCCCTTGCAGCGCCTGGTCCCGGCCGGGGTGGAGGCGGACCTGAGCCAGCTGAGCGAGGAGGAGAGGAGGCAGATCGCCGCTGTCATGTCAAGGGCGCAGGGGCTGCCCAGAGGGAACCTCGCCGGCGCGGAGCCGCCTCCCATGCAAAGGCATGCACGGAAAATCTCCCTTCTCCCGCTTCTCCCTTCCCCCCTTCTCCGTCTCCTCGCGGTGGGGCGGGGGGCGAGTCGCAATACGATCCAGGCCCGCTGCATCGGGAGCCGGCGTTGCATTTTGCGGGCTGAAGGGAGGGCAGGGGGCGGCTGCACGAGTGCGGACACCAGGACGGAGCCTGCACTCTCCGGCTTCTCCCACTCCGGTGGTACCTAATAATAACGGCGGTGCTCGGTTCCAGTGGGCTGCGCCCTCTCCCCTTCCCTCCCTTCGCACCGATCCGGAGCACGGGTCGTTTCTGTGTCTAGGGGTGGGGAGGGATGTGCAGGCAGCGTTTCGGTTTTCCTCTGTGTATGTGTGTGCTTTACGGGGCTGGAGTGCCCCACAGCTCAGATAGTAGCCAGGCAGGCTTTCCCCAGGGCTGATGGGTTCTGTAAGCTTCTCCTTATGGAGAAGGAGATTCTTGTTGAATCTTTCAAAGCTTTTGAGCATAATGTATTTGCTAGCCATTACTCTGCCAGTTCTTAACCTCTGCAACTATCATTTGGCTTCATTAAATAGTAATGGGTTGAAGAGGTCTGTTTCAGGCTATTTTTCCCCACCTTCTTTTTCTTCTGGATATTGCTGAAATGAGAAAGAGAGGCGAAATAATAGATTAAATTGATTGCCATGGGATTCAGTATTCTGGGTAGCGATGGCCGTACCTCGTTGTGCATCTGCGAAGGCTCGGGCAGTTTCCTTCCCCCGTCTTTCCCTGCCTCTGAATAAATTCACTGCCCGGCGTGCAACAAGCCCGCTCCCGCCCCGGCCCGGGCCCGGTCCTCTCGGCGGCGCCGGTGCCGCCTGCGCTGCTGTCCGTGGTCCTGAACTTGCTGCCTCCCCCGCCCCTCGTCCAGGGCCGGCGTCTCCGGTGCTCGCCGTCTCCGGGGCTGGGTGTGTTTGTCTTCAAGGAGGATGCCGAAAGGAGCCTCTTCGGCTGACCGTTCAACACGGTTCTTGTGTATTGACCTCACCCTAGATAAACGCATACTGAGTTTATATAATATCAGGTTTATATAAGTGAATTCTAGAGGAAGAGAAGCAAGGAGGGTGGAACCAGATTCATCCTTGGGCAAACTACTGGAGTCATTGGGATTACCTGAGATGACGGTCTCCATTTTTAAAAACTGGAAATCAAAATCTTATTATTTGATGTCCTGTGTAATTATTAAACAGGTAGTAAGACTATGTAAAATATAATTTTCCATTCAGTTCAACGTTCTACCCAGCTTCTGTAGATATTAAAAAAAATCATGTTGGTTAGTTATTTGAAGCTAAGCTCATGATTCCCTTTTCTATAATGCTCTATGAGCAAAGACAAAGACTGTAAAAGTTTGTTGTTTCATGCTAATGTTCCAGTGAAAAGTAAGATAAATGTCCTTGAAAGACTTTAGAATAGGCTAGACTCATTATGATGTGAATATTTCTGCATTTATAAATGGCTGCTCTCCTACAAACATATTTATGATATCAGAAACTACTTTGATCTTGTTAGCCTACCACACTTTCCATTTAAAGTAAAGGCATCTGTGTTTGTGAATTGCAGCCTTTTAACTTTCGGGCAAAGTTGACATTTTAAAATTTAGTGCAATAACCTATCAAATGGCTTCTCTTGTGGGGTTGTAGCAGTTCCCATAGCATCTTTTTGCCTGTCACACTGTAATGAGGTTGCTACTAGTCTCTGCTCTTGTTTTGTGGTTTTACTTGATTGTCATGCACACCTCTTTGCTGCTGAGATCTACTAAGAATGATGGGAATGATTATTAAGAAGCTCCAAATCCTTGGAGTGAGACTCTTCTAAGGTCTAAGGATCAGCCTCTACCAGACTTCAACTTAATAAAGAACTAGCCTGCTGAGGCTCAGATTCCAGAGCTTTGAGCTTTTTTTCAGTCAGTGTGGCCAAAGAAATCAGATGTGGAAAATACCTCTTACCTAATGTACTACAAATGCTGTTCCCAACAGCTTTTTTCTAGCTTGGTTATACCAATCTAAATATTAAGTGACTGAATTTGTGATCAAAAGAGGAATTCTGGTTTCCAGTTTATATAGCCTTGCATTATGACAGTGTCCCTATTCCATTGCCTGTTAGGTTTTTTTCATGTTGTTAACTGTAGTTTTCCTCTGTGATTTCCATTATAACATTAATATTAGCTATTATCCAGTCTTACCTGACAGACTAGTAATTATTTCCTATTTTAAATCCTTTTATTCCCCTCCCAAAGTAACACAGGTCTTAAAGTGTACAAATTCGTCATGATTGATGATATCCTGAAGTAACAATTTTTGCAACTACAGACATATGTACCAGGAAACATAGTTCCACCTTTTCCATCATAAAATACATGCAGTAGCTCTAGGACTTCTATAGGCTTTGAGTTTTTAAGTCTTCAAAAATTCAATAATTAAATAAATGCAGTTAATATTTATTATGCGTTTTATTATAAGTATTTAGATCTAGAACACCTAAAGTGAAATGTCTAAATCAAATGTACCTTTTAATCTTTTTATTTTTAGAATGCTTTATTCTCTAGGTTCCAGTCAGAGTTTGGGATGCTTAGCACCTATGGAAATCATTCTATCCTATTTCAATTACCTGTGTTCAGAAAACTCATGGTTAGGAGGTTTAGCTGAAACATACACAATCAATTTGTAAGCAGGTTTCAGCTGTTCTAGGTCCATTGAATGACTATGTAACTGTGTCAGTGTCCACTTGCTCAGGAATTGTTCCACATCAACTGAAAGGATTAGATGACCAAACACATGTATGAACCATGTAATGCAGCTGGGTGATGGTTTTTTTGGTTTTGTTTTGTTTCCAGTTCATTAAGTTCTTCACAATAGACATTAACAGAAAAAAAATGCTGCATTTTGAAAGTGCTAAGAGTCTTACTGACTGTCACACTTCTGAAGTATGTTTATGGTGTATTTTCCAGAAGAAATATTTTTTCGTTAATACCATTACTCTATTAACTTAAAAAAAAAAAATTAGCCACTAGTGATATGCGTAAGTTTATGCATGGTTTGTCTGTAGATGTGAAAAGATCTAACAGTCTTGGAGTTGTGTAGTTATTGCACTTATCTTTAAAAGTATTTGTACTGATGAATGGGAGAAAGACATGCCTTTTTAAATAGGTTTTTATAGTTATGGCATTCAAGAACTAGACCAATAGTCTTTTCATTGAATCTCTTCTTGACTCCAAAGTAAGCTTTGATTTGGCTGTAATATTCATGTAAATGAATAAAGATGAGCTCTGTGAATCAAGGCCAAAGTGAGGGGAAGTGTAGCAGCACAAAGAAAAGAATTAGGTGGGGGAGAACTAAATGATTTTGCTTTTTGAGTCTGGATTGAAGATTTTAAAACAATAGTGGGTTTTTCATGATTCTAAAGGTTTTAAAATAGTAACATTTTTGTCAAATTAAGACAAGAATTTTTTTTTTTTTTTAGGATTTCTTTTTCTCCCGATTAATTCAGATTGTTCAATGTCAGTCTGTAGGTGTTTGTAAAAGAGTTATAGAAAGGCCTTCAACTTCCAGCTACCTAAAACTAAATGGAGCAAGTCCTGGCTTTTGACAGAGGTATAATTTCTCAAGAAGCTTGTCTTTTCAAGGTCTTTCTTCCACTAGTTAACCACACTCTTGTCTTCATTGCTTAGAAACATTGTTGTGTATAAAGGCAAAAGAAGTCTGGTCTCCAGAATACACCAGCAGCCTTGCAGAATGACTTGGCTCTATTTTCCAGATTCATGAGTTTTCATCTCATTTTGAGTCCTGATGTCTGATCAAGTGGAAATTTATGGACCACATTACTTTCATAAAAATGAGAGCTGGAGGAGAACTCCATTCCAATAGCAATCCACAGTTATTTATTCTTGTTAATGTCCAAGTTCAATTTCTAGAAACAGGTTTAGGTGTTTTGTTTTTGTTTGTGTTTTCTTCCTCCTTCACACTGTAAGGTTTGGGCACAGTACCCTGTTTCCTGACCTGAGTTTTAATAGTACCATTAATCCTTTTCTTTTTTTCCCTTGTCACTCTTAGAATTGTTGAATGAAGCTTTCTAACATTTTGAACACTTGCAAACTTGAATGCTGGAAGTGTCCCAGACTGTCACTGTTGAAATGATTTCACTTATTTAGTAGTACCTTTTCTGATAGACTAGGGTGCTTTTCTAAGGAACAAGAAACAGAACTGCAGGTAGACGTACCTAGTTGCTAATGAGAGTATAAAATTGTTCATTTAATGAGCAAAAATGCCAAATATTTGAAGGAATTAGATTATCTTTGGGCTTTTCTGAATTATCCTCGTGAATAATGAGTTAATCAGTGTGCACTGACGCTAGTGTAAACACACCTACTCACCTCAGTGAGTTGCACATTAAGGTTGTAAACTTCCCAGCATTACAGTCAATAATTTTAAAAGAAAGTGGAAGGGTAAAGGAGTTATGGAAGGTTTGGAATAGTTTTTCCTTAACAAGCAAGCATTTCATATGGAAATTTTTTAATTACAAAATAAATCAGATACAAGATTGTGAGAAAGTCCCATGTTTTGAGAATTATGAGCACAGAAATGGCTACCACTTAGCTTTGTCCTTTTATATTGCCATTGCTACATATGTAACGAAAACTCTAAATATTAATCAGAAATAATAATAAACCCATGGTAACATTAACAGTGTAAAATACATTTTTCAGTGTGTCTGCTATATATAATTCTGCAGACTTCTGATAAAATTTTAAACGGAGTTGTGCCATTTTTTATTGATTTATTCTTTAGTTAAGGAATACAGTTAAATGTAATGAGAGACTGTTCATGTTGCTCATGAATGCCCAAGGAGAAATGACATGTCCGGAAAAAGAAGATCACAGTTAACTGGATCTTTCAAAGTGAAAATTGCAAATTTTATATTTGCGACACTGTTGTGGCACTGAAGAGAACACTGTATCTTCCCAGAAAAGCACAGTGATAGCACTAAATAGAGTATTTTACTACATTCTTTAACAATAGCATTGAACACTATATTATTTCTTCCTGCTGCAGCTGAGTATAGCACCAAACAGAATACTATACCACATATGAAGCCATGTTCTTGATTTTGGTTTGCAATAGATTTGTTTTCTCCTATATGACAACACAGCAAAATATTGTTATAGAATTGGGAAGAATCCCTATGTAATGAGAGATTTTCTTTTTATTACTGGGCAATGTAAATTGTTGGGATGATGCTGAGAGGAAGCTCTAATAGTTCTGTTTAAAAAGAAAAAAAGCCTCAGGACTAATTCTGTGAACTGGCATCTGTTTTATGTGATTACATTTTTTTTTTATTTGTGAGTGGATGAGTGGCAAAATAAGTACTTTAAAAAGAAGCATATACTCCTTAACATACCTGGATTTTAGGAATTTAAATCCCCGCTTTGTATTGAATTGTAAATATATCCAAAGTTTGTGCAAGTAGCCAAAAGAGATGTACGTAAACATTTTGTACTGTGTGGTGTTTTTCTTGTACAGCTGTGCTTTGATCAGCTAATTTTGTGACACCTTTGTTTCTTTTGGTCTTCTTTATCTCCCTATGTTTGTATCCCAAGGGATAGAATGGAGGCTTAGTTGGATTTAGGTAAAATGAGTAGTTGTAGCTTTGAGTTCTTCAGATTTCTGAAGAGAAAATTAGCTTGTTAAACGTAGTTGCATTTGATTATTTTCTAAATAATAAGTTAGTCTATTATTGAATGCTTGTATAAGCCTTTATAGAATAGTAATTTTTGCTTAAATAGTTTTTACATACACCTTATGTTATAACCCTTGGTCTTGCAAACACTTAAGCACCTGGCAAAATTCACAGTGTTACCAAATCACTTCCAGGGTCACAGACACATCTTACTTTATCTAATTTTTCTAGTACTTTATTTAAATTTTATTATATTTTCTGTCTGCAGACATCCTGAGCTTGATACAAGTCACCGTTCCAGGCCATTGGGTAAGCCTCCAGATCCAGGACCACCAAGTTTAAGTAAAAGCAGAACAGTAGATGTGCTGAAGACAGAACAACGAGCACCTGGGCGGAGCCCTTCTTCTATTAGTCTAAGGGAATCAAAGTCCAGGACTGATTTTAAAGAAGATCAGAAGCCAAGTATGATGCCCAGTTTTCTCTCAGAAGCCAATCCGTTGAGTGCAGTCACTTCAGTTGTGAACAAATTCAATCCTTTTGATTTGATATCAGATTCAGATTCAGCCCATGAAGAAGCCGGTAGGAAACAAAAAGTTACCCAAAAAGAGCAAGGGAAACCTGAGGAGCAGAAGGGCCTTGCAAAACATCCAGCTCAACAACCATCTTCAAAGCCGGCTGTTCAACAGCAAGGACCTGTGAGACCTACCCCCCAGCAAACTGAGTCTTCCAAGCCAGTGCCTCAGGAGCAGCAGCCTGGGGAACCAAAGCAAGTTCAGAAACCAGGCCCTGGTCACCCAGCAGACTCTCAAGCAAAACAACCACCCCAGACACGAGGACCACAGAAGTCTCAGCCCCAACAGTCAGAACCAACAAAGCCTGCTCAACAACAAACTCCTGCAAAACCTTCATCAGGCCAGACAAAACCATCAGCACAGCAACCAGACAATGCTAGAACGTCATCCCAAGCACCACCTCCCACAAAACCATCATCACAGCAGTCAGGACCTGTAAAACAACCCTCTCAACAGCCGGGACGGCAAGGAGGTCCTGCAAAACCATCTTCCCAGCAAGCAGGGCCTCCAAAACAGCCTTCTCAGCAACCCGGACCTGAAAAGCCATCTGCTCAGCAAACAGGACCTGCAAAACAACCATCGCAGCCTGGACCTGGGAAGCCACCTCCGCAGCAAACGGGGCCTGTGAAACAAGTGCCACCACAGGCAGGGCCTACAAAACCATCTTCTCAGACTGCAGGGGCCACAAAGCCCCCGGCACAACAGCCAGGACTTACAAAACCACCAGGTCAGCAACCAGGGCCTGAAAAGCCCTCACAGCAAAAGCAAGCTGGTGCAACCCAACCCGCCAAGCCTGCCCCAAAGAAAACCTTCTGTCCCCTTTGCACAACCACAGAACTGCTGCTGCACACTCCTGAAAAGGCCAATTACAACACGTGCACACAGTGTCACACTGTGGTCTGCAGCCTCTGTGGGTTCAATCCTAATCCTCACATAACAGAGGTGAGTAGTTTTTTTAACTACCAGAGCACAAAATTAAATTTACTTTCATTATGCTGAAACATCAGATGTGTTGCAGTGTGTCATCATGATGTCTTAAAATCCTAACAAGTTCAGTGAAAAAAAAAATCATGCTATTGGGGAAAACTGCGTACGTGTAAAAGGGGGTGAAAATGGGTAAAAAAGAAGATCATGGTTCTCTGTACAGTGTTTAGAAGTGTTTTCATACTTCTTCATATAAATAAAGGAGGAGCCCCAATGTGACTTTTTTGCCATTTTGCTTGATTTTAAGCACCCACTGGCTGTGTTTATAATCTGACCGCAGGAGTCATGTGCTCGTATGTTTATAAATAAGTAAAATTCACTGTTACAAGATAGAGGCGAGCAAACTATGAAAATGATTCTTCATAGCTTCAGTGTGTGTTTTGGAAAAGGATGTGGGGTGGATTTGTTTTGTAACTGTGAGTGTTCATTAGCTGAAAGCCTGAGTCATGAGTTTTGACTTGGTGATACTCAGGTTATTTCATTCTTGTGGGATGTTAAGAAAGAGATCTCTGTGGACTATTTCTAACCTTGATCACCATTCTTGCTGTAATTATAGAACACAGAAATGGCAGAGAGAGTAATATTAGGACTTCAAATGAACTTGGTTTAACCTGATGTTTGCAGTAGCTTGATTTATGTGCTTATATGTATCCTTTACTTGCTCTGAGTGGGAATAAGGCTTCATATGAATGTCTGATCTCTTCTTATTGCTTAAACAGCTTCTCGTAAATTGTGATATGTAAATTTTAAATTTGGGTTTGTTTTCAGTACCAGTACTTTAATAAATTTATAGAAATTCAAGCGTAACAGACCTGGCACCGAAGACTAACAATAAATAGCCAGAAGGGGGATTTGAGGAGCTTATTTTTGTTTGTTTTGGTGTGTTTAGCTGATAGAAATGTTGATAGGAAGAAGTACAGACTACTACTCTATTTTGAACCTGACAAATAATATCTCTATGTTTAAAATTGAATCAAACAATTGCTGAGGCTGGAAGAGTCTTCTGGAGGTCATGTAGTCCAACCCTCTGCTTAAAGTAGGGTCACCTTAAATGGATTGCTCATCACCAGTTTTGAATATCTCCAAGGATGGAGACTTCACAGCTTCTCTGGTCAGCCTGGTTGCTCAGTACCACAGTGATTTAAGAGCATTGCTACCAGTTAGGTTTCTGTCCGGTGTGCATGTTTATTAATGGGTACCTAGTAGCAAACAGCAGGCTCTTTGCATCCAGCGAGTGTATTATTTATTGATTTGTTGCTAAAATTGCAATTTGTACCTCAAAGACTAATTGTAGTAACCATTGGTAGCATATTGTGTTGTTTAGGAGTGCACTCTGTTGTTTGAGTCTAGAGGAATTCAGGATTGAGATGGTTGACATTAATGCTTTGGCTGGAAAAGGAGTGATGTGAACAGCCGTGTGCAGTAATTTCAGAGCATTTGCAACTCAACTAATCAGGTGATCAAAGTTTATCTTATCAGGACCTATATGAGGAAAGGTCATAAAGCATGTCTTTCTGGACAGTTTGGGGTAAAAAAAGATATGTCTAATGGACAGGAAATGTGGTGCATCGATGTTAAGGTCAAAGAGGAACTTTTGTAAGAAAACTTTAGCTTCAAATTCTGACAGAATGTTTTTAAACCAAAATTACTTACATTTATTTGCGGATGCTGAGTTGTTTATTTCCATAGTGTGCTCCTGGAGTCTCTTGGAGCTCCAAGTTTGTCTTCTAAAAATTTCAGATTTCTCATGGAAATGGTCAGCAACTTTGGTATGTTCAAATGAAGTGGATTATGAGAGAGAGAGAGTTTATTCAAGAAGATCTCACAGTATCTGGAAATTCCACTAGTAACTACTGGTTTTTGAAGCGGGCACTCTCTTAAGTGTCAAATTCAGGACTTTTAAGACAATAAATACAGCTGCATTTAAGAGTAACTGATTGCATACATATGTAAAAGCAGATTTGAATTTCATATTACACATTGAAATAAACACAGGATATGTATTTATTACATGATAAAATCATTTCAGAAAATGAAGGTATTGGACATCTAATTTATTCAGCTATTAGTTCCAATCTCCTGACTCCCACTCAGACTTTTCTCATTTGCTCAGCTTTACACCACCAGCTGTCTTGCTGAAACTTCATTGTGGGTGTCCAGTTCCAATCTGCAGTGAAGTGTGATGAAAATCACATCTGACTTTATTATTGAACAGTTGGAGCAAAGTAATAAAACCTGCTCTGGCACATACAAAAAAATTTACTTACTTCAGTGTTAAAAAGGTCCCGCTTGAACTATTCTCAAACTTTCCTTCTAGTTTCCTTTTCATTTCAATATTTGGATTAACACACTTTTTGATTCTTCCTTTACAATTCTTTACACATTTCTTCCTGTCTAGTATAAAAACCAGCTGTCAGTTTTCTTGATTATGGTGCACGTTTTTCATTTGGCTTCTCTTATTTTAAGTTCTCCTAAAGAGTTGTTGACCAAAAGTCTTTGTCTCTTACCCATGCACTTACTGACTTTACCTCTTACTGTTATAGTTTGACTTTCCCTTTTTTCTTTTTGCCAAATTTTATGATACTGTAATCCTGTGTTATGCTTTTCCCACACCCTTTATAGCCACTGTTTTTATTGCTTATGGTAAAACAAATTACCAATTGGAAAGCAATAATTTCAAATTTGGTATATCAGAAATGGTGTGACCAGCAGGAGTAGGGAGGTGATCATGCCCCTGTACTCGGCACTCATGAGAGCACACCTTGAGCACTGTGTCCAGTTTTGAGCACCACAGTATAAGAAGGACATTGAGGTCCTGGAGCAGGTCCAGAGAAGGGCAACCAAGCTGGTGAGGGGTCTGGAAAACATGTATTTTGAGGAGTGCCTGAGGAAATGGGGATTGTTTAGCTTGGAGAAGAGGAGGCTGAGAGGAGGCCTCATTGCTCTCTACAACTACCTAAAAGGAGATTGTAGTGAAACTGGTGTTGGTCTCGTCTCCCAAGTAACTAGTGACAAGACAAGAGGTAATGGCCTCAAGTTGCGCCAGGGGAGGTTTAGATTGGATATTAGGAAGAATTTCTTTACTGAAAGAGTGGTCAGGCACTGGAACAGGCTGCCCAGAGAGGTGGTGGAGTCACCATTCCTGGAGGTGTTCAAAAAATGAGTAGATGTGGCTGTTTAGGACAGGGTCTATTGGTGAGGGAGATGTTGGACAAAGGTTGGACTTGATGATCCTAGAGGTCTTTTCCAACCTAAATGATTCTATGATTCGAAGAGTGAAAGGCATATATTTAGAAAAAGAATTTATATTGCTTTTTTCTGTACCATTTTCCTCTGTACAGCTGCTTGAGCTACCTTCTTAAGATATTCTTCTTAGAAGTTTCTTACAGGATAGCTCAATCTTCATAACTAACAGAGTGAATTACTTTTCCAATACAGATCTTTCTAAATGTCTACATTTCTAGCTGATTCTAGAAAGAATACAGCAAGCTTTACAAACTGGCTCAGGAAGCAGATTGCAGGCATTTTTTAAAACCATTATAAAGTGCTGATTTAAAAAATGTTTAATATTTTTTTTAAATTTCAACCTCTATTTAAAATGCCATAGTACACGTTCTCTCACTAGAGAGAACTGTGTAACTAAGAGCAGAAGGCGATACCTGTATTGCCACAAGGTCAGACTCCTTGAACTATTTCTCTGAACCATCTGACATTGTGGTCCCCTTGAGGAAAAGGGATAGTTGGTATCTTGGTTTCTGTAGTAGTCTAGAGAGAAAGCACATCATACATAAAGTGTTCAGTAACATATGTCTCTCTAATCTGTCTAGGTATTCACATGCCACTCATCACCATGGCACATGACTGCTTAGCAACAGTTGCATAAAGTCATGGAAAAAATTATATAAATAGGTTTGATGACTGGTACTTGATTCCATTTTCCTTTCACATACATCAGAACGTTGTGGCAGGTGTTCATTTATTTTATTACACGGTGATTTGCTTTTCTCATTTTAAAAAAAAATTATTTTTCCGAAATCACTCCCTTGAGCCATTAGCAACAGAAACCAGCACTTCCCAAAAAAAGGTTCAGCTTTCTAGAACATTTTAATAGGAGTAGGCTTTCTGAAAATGAGCAAGGACATCTGAGGGACTATTAATTTTGTTAAACACTTATGTGTTGTTTTGATAAAGCTAGGCAAAAAGCATGAACTACTATAGTTAAATCTGAATGATCAGTGCGTATACTTGATAGCTGGACTAAGTTTTCATCCCCTGTGAACTAGTTATTGGAAGATACATACAACACAGACTGAGCAAGGGTTTAAAGTGTAATAATATATAATTTCATTCTTTATGATGGGCATCTGTAAAGTTGATGATCAAGTAGAGTGTTAAAGCTGTTAATACTGGAAACTGGCTCTGTGTGTCAGCTCTGCCCCATGAGCCCACCCTTGATGGGTATGTGTGCATGTGTGAACGCCTGTCTTGGTAGTCTTTAGGAGAGATTGTTTTCCATGCATTTTTTTCTATGTTAATCCGCTGTTTCAGTGTGCTTTTTTTGAGAGACCATTTAAAATTAGTCTTGGATCTAGGTGTTATTTTTTACTTAGATACTTGCTGAAAATTGCACATTCAGGTAATGTGAAGCTGTGTGTATTGATGTAGGATTTGTTTACCTAAAAGCTCTTCTGGAGAGAGGTAGAGTAAGTTCTAAAAAATACTCTATTGGTTCTGACTGTTCTTAAAACAATGTGTCTGGATCAAAGTTGACTTAATCCTAATGGAAAAAAGAGAAAGGTAAGAAAAAAAAGTCAAGTCTCCCAAAGAGGAGTGTATAATTTCAGATCAAGTAGAACTGGATGGTACACTGCTTCATTTTTCAGTTCTTCAGGAAAAAACAAATTAACCTAATCTGAAAATGTTTTCTTCTTGTCAGAGGATTTCTTTTGGGAGATGTCTGGGGGTTTTGTGGGTTTTTTTGTTTTGTTTTTTTTCTTCTTCTGGTAGAGCTAGGAATTTTCCACAACAGTTGCTCTAGATTCCTTTACATCCTTGATTTTGTGCTCTTTCTTTCTGCTTCTACTTTTATATACAATCATATCACAAAATTTGGTGATTTAAGATTATCATGATTTGGTTCAAATCTTCATGATGATTCTTGATATTTGTATTTATTTTTATTAATGTTCTGCATCTCCACATATCCTAAACAGTAGCAAATACTTGGCATGAAGTCTTTTTAGTACCTAAAGAGAATTGAAACAGTCATAAATGCATTAATTTTCTTCAGTTATTATCATTATTATTGGCTTGTCCATGGAAAGGAATATATAATTTAAAAAACTATTCATATAAGGAAGATGACTATAATTCTTGTGATGAATCCAGATAAGTTCTGCTTATACTTACAATAAAATTAATAGAAATGACCCTATGAAATCTTTGTTGATTATGTGACGGTGAAGGAAGATATTGATTGAATTGAAATATTCCCTGCACTTTACAGTCTAGACCCTGCTGTGTTGTAGTAGTGTGTAAGAACCAGAATACAACATGGACTGGAAATGACAGATAAACAAAAATAAAACTGTCATTATTGTGGATAATGACATGCCACAATTTCTGAGATTTTCAATAGCTTTGAAACTGTACACCCTATGTAAACGTAGACTTGGGCAGGTATTCAGGGTTATAGAAGTAACGCAGAATAAAGCAGAAAAAAATTAAGGACTTGAGTCTGATCATTAGCTGTTGTAATCATAAGTTGTAAAGAAATGAATTTTAAAAATCCCATCATAATCCAAAGCTTTTTTTTAACTTTCCCGAAGTATTAATTTAGATATCAACTCTTAACTGTGCCAAAGTAAAGCTAGAGGTGTTCTGTAAAAGAGAGTGGAGTTTAATCTGGGTTCAAACTGAGCAGAGAGCAGATTCAAACAAGCCTTGTAAAAATGATCAAAGTTTGAAGTATTTCTGTGTTCAATATTTGTTTTGGTCCAGAGAGTACTTGGGGTGTTCCAGTGTTGTTAACACTGCAATTTCTATGGAAATGGACATTATTCACAATTTTTATGATGAAATGAAGTTAGTACAGTTCCTTTAGTTCTGCCCCTAGCTAGAACTCCACATTGGCATTTGGGAAAACTATAAAGATCCTCAAATAGAAGGGTCATGGAAGTACAGAATATTGTTTTTCTCTGTGGAATATTCTTAAACACACTCCCATACCATTTCTCTCTCAGAGGAAGGCTCTGTGCCTACTTTTCAGCTTTACATTTAGGGTTAGATATATTAATAGTATTGATGCCCTGGGGATTTTTAATTTACGTTTTTCTTTTATGGAATAGACAGAAAGAAACACACACCTCTGTTTTCTCAGTATTTTAGTTAGGCACTATTCTACAATATGCTGGGAGTGTTTTCTCATTTGCCCAGAAAATGATCCTGTCTGGATTTTAACACAAGTAAATAATAAATTAATCTGCATAGCTAAAGATGTCAACTACAGTGAGCCATCTGTGCCAGTATGGCTGTTGCTCAGCAACTGTAATTTACTACTACGTTAGGCCATGTGATGTGGGGATGCTGTTTGCTGGGTAATCGCTGGGCAGGGAGCGTGGCCCAGCCCTGCTCCCACCAGACAGCATAATCCCTTCTCAAATCCCGGCAATATTCCCTTGGAAGCGCTCTCCGTAGCACAGATGAATGTTGTTAACCTTTTCTTTGCTGCTCTCTTGATTCGCTGTTACATTTTTTGTTAATCGTTGGTGTTTCCAGTATATTAAATCTTGATGGAAGCAAGCAGCATTTGTTGCAGTGGTGCAGGGGGCAGTGCACTGAGCTGTGGTTAAAAGGCTTTTTCCTTGTCCTGTGCATGAGGCAGCTTAAACTCGAGCTTGGCTGTAAAGAATATCTAACTTTTAGATATTCTGAAATACTGATGTTCAAAAAAAAAAAAAGTTAAAAAAAATTATATTATCTATTTTGCTTTATGATTCTAATTATATAAGCTATAAAATAATAGTTCCCCAAACACTCATGGCTCATATGCAAACTATAGCTTTTTGTATTAGTAATTTAAGCAGAGTAGCAGAGTATGTTTTAAGACTGTGATAACTGCATAACATGATTCATCCAGTAATGTTTTTCTTTTTATATTTTTGAAATAGCTAAGAAACATTAAAAAATATTCTTTTAAAGCAGCTCTTTAAAAAGTTTGCTCAAATATTGGTTTAGCACCAAGCTGCGGTGCTTGTAACCATTGCTGTGCTTTGTGGAATGGGTACCTGGGGACCATGCTGCTGGCTAGAACCTAGCACCATTTTTGTGAGCACCGTGAGTCAGTGTTCCCTGATAAACTCCTCAGTTGCCTTTTACATCCGATATCTGAAAGGAAGGTAAATATTTATTTTGTAGTGATGATCTATTTGACTCAAATGAGGATCAGTTGCATACTGTGTACCATAGTAAATGTTTGTTTCAGTGTAATTACTTTGAATAGTTGAGATCTTATTTGTGGAAGGATGGTGTAGAAGGAAAACTTTGTCTCTAGTATTGGCTAGGCTTGCTTTCAAGACCTTTTCATTTGTATCGACATAGTAATTCAGTTTGTTTGGTGACAGTTGTTCTTTTTTGTTCATAACAGGATTTTCTGATCTAGTTTCTTGTCTCTTCACAGCCTATATGAAGCTGCATAAAATCGTGGTCTCAAATGCTTTTTTTTTAATGTTTCTCTCATTACCTTGTCAGAAATGTCTGCTGAGAGCCAAATCTGGATTCCTCGCTCCTCTCCAAAATTGTCAGGAACCAAATAAGCTTGATGTGTTTTCAGACTAGAAACTGATTTTGTCGATAAAACTTTGGGGCAGTGCTGAGCAATGTCAGCAAAGTCCATTTACATATCTGTGGTGATGTAAAGGCCCTATAAATCTTTACATTTCTGTGGTGATGTAAAGAGACATTAATATTTTATGCATATCTTAAAGTTCCTTTTTATAGCACAAAATGCCTGATCTAAATGAGAATGATACCCATTGCCTTAGAATGCAATTTTGTTCTGCAAAAGGACTGTTAAAATGGCTTCTGAGAGCGACATTCATACTGTGTGCCAGTACTTTTCATATGAAATATGTTAAATCTGCAAGTCAAAATTTCTTTCTCAGGTACATCTGGAATCTTAGAATCAAGTTGGATTCTTTTCCTTCTCTACTTATCTACAGGAAAAGAAATTGAGCGTGCCATGCACTCACTCTCTGACAGTTTTCCTGTTGCTTCTGATGGGTTTGTGTAGCTAGAACAAATCTGAATGTTTCTGCAGAAGGGAATAGGCTCTGGATTGCCTTGAGTTGTGTTGGCTTTGTTTGGGATAAGTTGAACTGAAGTGTAACTTGTATTTCTTATTGTAGTCAAGTGTTAGATTTTGAATGCTTAAAGGTGGGCTATAGAACATGGTGCTACAATTTTCTTTGGTGTAATTCTCCGTGGATGTTCATGAGAATAAATTCATTTGGTGCTCCCAACTACAAGAATCTTTATTTAGCTTTTTTAAGATGTTGTAGTTCATGATTACATAAAATGTATTTTAATTACTTGTTCGTTGTGAGGGCATATAGTTTTTACATCAGTGAGTTAGAAAGCAAGGTAGCACTTTCTGTGTTTGGTAATTAAAATCTGAACAAAAATGCTGCATGAAATCTGTAATTTACAGTCCTAGTCATGACACTTAATGGCATGGGTCTCAGGATGAAGAATATCACTTATGGATCTTTTCTAGAAATAAGACCCAGCTCCCACCCCTATCTACCAGTGTAAAAGTAGACAGCTTGGGACCCTCAGCATCAAAGAAGAATCTCCTTAACAAGTGGACAGGAACTGTAAAAGCTCACATGTTGCCCTGGAAACTTTTGCCTTTCAATTTTAGGTAGAGATATGAGAAATATGGAGGAAGAAACTAGAAAGTCACAGAACTCCTGTCCAGGAAGATTCTTAAAGGTAGACAAACATTAGTATTTTAGGTGTGCACAGCAGCAGTAAGTTTTACTTCATATGTAAGAGCATCTACATTTAACAGAAGCCTGCTCCTGTTAAAGTTTATGGAATATCTCTAATTGCAGTAGAACGAACAGGCCAGTGTTTGATGCAAAACTGCATCATGTAGCACACTTAATTTTGAACTCCTGCAGTTCCAATCACAGAACTACAATTTATGTAGTTTTGTATTTGAAGGTGATGTGTGTAAATCATAATGACTTGAGGGTTTTGGCACTTAGTTCCTCCCACTAAAATGCATGGGAGGAATTTTATGTCTAAATCAGAAGGATTTAAAACTTCCCCTACATTTTCCATTTTGAAGTTCAGCTGTAGGAGCAGCAAACTCATTTTTAAAGGCTTCAGTTTAATACTGAGAGTGCACATGTGTGTATATATGTGTATGATCTTTTTTTTTTTAAGATAAGGGGAAAGTAACAGTTGAGAGTTAAGGTTTTGTCTTCTGCACAACATTGTGTTGATAACTAGTATAGCATTAAGTTTTGGTTGGACTCCAATTAGGTAGTCAGATTGGACCAGCTGCATGTTGAAGATAAGCCTAAATGCTTATAAATACGATTGGAATCTGGACATCTGAAAAATTATTCAGACTATTTATTCTGTAGCCCTGATCAACACTAAAGCAACTTCATTTGAGGCCTTAAAGGTGTTAAGTGACATAAAATTAGATTTCCTAGAAGCTGAGTGTGAGCAGGTAGGCACCTGTTACTGCCATGGTTTCATCTGGTCATCTCACTTCAGAGTACAGCACTTTTTTGTGGGTTGGGTTCTTTTTTTTAATGAAAAAGGTACATGGAGGTGTCTAAAATAAGCAGGAGCAGTGAATCACTATGAAAAGTATCTAGTTTTGTGGTTAGTGGGAAATGGCATTCCTCACTTAGGCCCATCCCCTCCTCACAGGATCCTCTATTTCTCACCATAGAGGAGAACCCACCTTCCTATATAAGAAGTCTTAGTCACTTTACCAAAGCCAGACAGCTGTGACAGCTGAGGTGGATGTTCAGAGCATGTGGCTTAAGTCTGGTCTTTGATTAAACCTAAAACTTCTAGAAAACCCTTAAGAATTCATCTGGGAATGGTATTAATATACATCTAATTAAATTAGCTTGCTAATGTCTAAAATCAGGTGTCATAATTAAGATTTACTCGTTGCAAGTAATCGTCCCTTGGACAGGGGACTTGAAGAGGAACTGATCACCGTTCAAACAAGATGGGAGTTGGGCTAAATGTAATCTTTACTCAGATCCTCTGTGCAGTTGTGAACTTAATTCCTTTAATTTTAAGCAGAGCTTAAACATGTGTTTCCATTTTGTTTCAGTTGGTTTCACTTTTTAACAGTCATTTGCTATATGGGTTGCAAATAGATTGGAGAATTGTTTAAACAATCTAAAAAAATTGCACTGAAAATGGAAGATAAAAGCAGCATTATTATGAATGGTAACTTGATTACTGTGAACTTGCAGCTGGGGCCAAAATTGGGCATTTCTTTGTGAAGCTGTTAGTAATATTGAGCTCATATTCCAGAGTGTGTGTATACCATCTTTATCAGAATAATTGGAATAACTGTGTTTTAGGGAACTGCTTCCAACTGTTCTTAAATACAAGGCTGGCAAAGCACAGCAAAATAATGAGTTCTTTGCCTCAGTCCATGATATCAGAGTTCATTCCTTCCAGTGAGCTCTGATATTACGTGGACAAAATCTTTCTTTGCATGTAGTACCTCCAGGTTCATCTCATGGTGTATGGTAGAGATTTCAGACCTGAGTGAGAAAAAGGATCCAGAAATCTTCACCCTTAGGGGAAAAGATCCGAGTCTTATATTCTGTGTCCTCCAAATTGCAGTTTCCCTTGGTTGTAGTGCTGTGTACAATTGCCATTGCTGGTTTCCTGCATTTCAAATGCAGACTAAAGAATAGGAGTAGAGCTACAGATGACCTGCTTAAGTATCTACATGCAGGTGTAGGCCCACAGCCTCTGTGCCATATTGAATGGCATTTTTGCTGCCTATAATGTTTCTTCTAGAGATGTAAAATGTGGAAAATAGCATGTGATGCTTCCTGACCACGTAACTTGAGACTACTTGATCCTTTCTCAGATGGTGAGGCTTTACAAAAGCAAAAGTAGGGATAACCACTTGAGATTATTGGGTTTTTCTGTCATTTTAGAAAATACAGTTTCCTCCTCTGAGAAGGAGAAAAAAATGTTTTAAAGTTGTAAGGTACTAAAATTGATGAGAAATTGGTAAATACATTATTTGTCTTATTCCTTCTCCTTTATTTTGAAAAGAGGGGCCCATTGTATATATGCATACAGTAATTGCCCTGGGAGCTTTTTTTGATAAGAAAGGAACTTTGGGAGTTGTATAAGAAGAACATGGAGGTGCTGGAGAGGGTGCAGAGAAGGACAACGAAGCTGGTGAGGGGTCTGGAAAACATGTATTTTGAGGAGTGCCTGAGGGAACTGGGATTGTTTAGCTTGGAGAAGAGGAGGCTGAAAGGAGACCTCCTTGCTCTCTACAGCTACCTGAAAGGAGGTTGTAGTGAAGCTGGTGTTGGTCTCTTCTCCCAAGTACCTAGTGACAGGACAAGAGGAAATGGCCTCAAGTTGCGCCAGGGGAGGTTTAGATTGGATATTAGGAAGAATTTCTTTACTGAAAGAGTGGTTAGGCACTGGAACAGGCTGCCCAGGCAGGTGGTTGAGTCACCATCCCTGAAGGCATTCAAAAAAACGAGTAGATGTAGTGCTTTGGGACAGGGTCTATTGGTGAGGGTAGATGTTGGACAAAGGTTGGACTTGATGATCCTAGAGGTCTTTTCCAACCTAAATGATTCTATGATTCTATAATTATGACTCCCCAAATACCATCAGGGCTTAAGCAAAGCTCCTCACTGATTCCAAATGAAGACTTGCCCTCAAATTGGTGGTAAAGTGTGAGTCTGCATTAATATGTGATGTCCATTAACACACGTCTGTGCCTAATTCATGGGATACATGTATGCTGCCAATACTTGTGCCCTGTAATTTAAACCATTACCAAAACCATAAGCTGTATGAGGAGCTTGATAGATGTATGCTTAAAGGCAATTATGAATTTACTGTGTTTTAATTCTGATTATTGTTTTCTGTCAGCAGACTTGATGTGTCAAACTATTTTAGCAGTATTTGTCTTTTTTTCTCTATTCTGGCAAATCATTGCTATAAATGAATCACTGGGTCCCATGAAATTCCAATGCATTTTTTCATTCTGCTGCGTTTTTATCCTTCAATATTCAGCTGTGTGTAAACTGAATGTGAAATCATTAGAAGCACGTGCTCAGCGATAACTCGAATCACAGGAATGTGGAGATGAATGAAAAAATCAGTTGGGCATGTTAACCACAAAACAATATTAGTGATAATATGTCTCCCTTTTTACGCAGAAGTATGAAATATTGCAACAACCCGTATACGAGAACAGCCTATTATTATGTTGCTTTTATTAAGTTGGTTTTATCTTAACTATAATATCTTTTAAATTATTTTTTCTGCAGATTAAGGAATGGCTCTGTTTAAACTGCCAGATGCAAAGAGCGTTAGGTGGTGACCTAGCACCTGGGCCACAGCCATCTCCATCCAAACAGAAGACACCCATTCCACCTTCAACAGCTAAACCATCTCCCCAGCCACAGCCAGTTCAAAAGAAAGATGCTTCTCCAAAACCTGATCCTTCGCAATCAGCAGAATCGAAAAAACCCCTGCCACAGAAAAAGCAACCCTCCTTGCCTGGGTCTCCCCCTGTAAAATCGAAACAACCCCGTGCTGAGCCTGCTGAGATCTCCCAGCAAATAGGTATTACTCCAAAGTCTGATCAGGCCAAGCCAACACAGGCTGAAGATAAGCAAAAACAACCCAGTATACAGAAGCCTACGGCAGACACTGTGCCTACCTCTGCAGCACCAGGGCCGAAACAGGATTCAGCAGGTCCCAGACCTCCACCAACTCAAGAGAAAGTGACAGATTCCCCAAAGCCAGAGCTTGCCAAGCTGTCACAGGACACTCATCCAGCTGGGGATAAACCAGATTCCAAACCCCTTCCACAAGTGTCTCGACAGAAGTCAGATCCCAAGCTTGTGTCTCAGCCTGGGGCTAGGCCAGATGCTAAAACTCATAAGCCTGTTGAGCCAACACAAACAAAAGATGACCCTAAGAAGTTACAAACAAAAACGGCCCCAAAACCTGATACCAAACCAGCTCCGAAGGGCCCACAAGCGGGAGCAGGTCCGAAGCCAGCACCAGCACAGCTGGCACCTCAGCCCCAGCCGCCTCAGAAAACTCCTGAGCAATCAAGGCGTTTCAGCCTTAATCTGGGAGGCATCACTGATGCCCCTAAGCCTCAGCCTACAACACCACAAGAAACAGTTACTGGGAAACTCTTTGGATTTGGAGCCTCAATCTTCAGCCAGGCCTCAAACTTGATTTCCACAGCGGGTCAGCCGGGGTCTCAAACATCAGCCCCCCCTCCACCTGGTTCTGCAGCAAAGCAGCCCCAGCCTCCATCACAGCCTCCAGCCTCTCAGACAGTCCCCAAAGCGGCTGGCCAGGCTCAGCCTCTTCCAAAAGCTGCTCCTGTGAAGAAAGAAGCCAAGCCTGTTGCAACCGAAAAATCGGAGCCATCAAAAGCGGATAGTGTTTTGCCGACTAAAGGATCTGATTTAGAAAAGAAACCTGGTTTGGCTAAAGATAGCAAGCCTCAGGCTGCTGAAGCTAAGAAACCTGCTGGGCCATCGGAACTGGAGAAAGCCAGCCAGCCTGAAGTGTCTTGTCCCCTTTGTAAAACTGGACTAAATATAGGTTCTAAGGATCCCCCCAACTTTAATACATGTACTGAGTGCAAGAAGGTTGTGTGCAATCTCTGTGGATTTAACCCAATGCCGCACATAGCTGAGGTAAGGCGATGGAGTCTGTGTTTACCCTGTGTTCTTACCTGCAGGCTCCCTGTGCTGTGGAGACCAGTCTGTAGCTGATTTTTAGGTACTGAATTGTCAAGAAAAAATAGGATGCTTCATCATCTGAGGGCTTTAAAAATTAAGTATCTGTGTTGCATGAAATTTGGTCAGTAGTCAGAAAGTACTTCTGATTAATTTTTTTGCAAATTAAGGGAGACTGGTATAGCTGGTTTCTAGGTTTTTGAGGCATAAGGAGATAGCTAATAATGGTTATGAACTCTTTTGAAAATGGTGCTACTATAATACAGCAAACTGCTGTACTTTCAGTCCATCATGGGATAAAGTTCTGTTTCATATGTTTCAGTATTCTTTAACATGTGTGTTTCTTTAATGCTTCTGATTCAGACAGCTATTGAATGAAGGAATGTGTTAATGCTTAGTTATTCACCTTCCCTCCTGTTTAATATATCCCTCAATTTATTCCATTAATCTCATTGTGGCTCTGGAGTCTTTGCACACGCTGATGTATTCATTAGGAAGGTTGAAGTTAGAGTGATACCTGTGTGATGAAAAGCTTAATTTTTTGATGTGAATAATGTAAAGTTCACAAAGTCACTTTACTCATTAAGGAGTGTGAGTTTGAATGTGCCTTTTCCATGACTGCCTAAGCCATATCCAGTAGGACCAATTTATGTTTAGAAGAATTAAGCAGCTTACTTTCAACATTTTCCTCACATTACTTCCTTCCTTTCTCATAATTTTTGGCAAGGAGATTGGAAACTTTTCTAGCTTAACATAAAGGTGGAGGAACACCTTGCTTGCTGAATGAATTTGGTAAGTTCAACTTGACGGAAGCAGACCACCTAAAAATACTCGTGAGTAGTTTAAATTTGTAAGTTGGTCTGTGTAGCACGTGAGAAAAGTGGCTGTCAGTGTTGTCTCTTTGAAATCTAAATGGATAAATTAGAAATGGCTCCAGGGGTTAGAGGTTATCACATGTCTGCCTTAAGGTGAGAACTGATGTTGGGAGAAATAGCAGGTTGCAGGGAAAATACTGCTTTTGTTGTCTGCATCTGCTTGTTTGGTGGATTATTTTCTGGAATATACTAGGTATTTGTCCTACTATTATAAGCGCACTTTATCTGACTTATAATATGTTGTTTACTGTCTCTGTGGCCATTGAGGTCAGAGAGAATGGTGTCAAAACACAGGAAGATTGATCAGTGATTGAAAGGTGGGATTCAGTTGACTTTTAGTGTTGCTTATGCACTGTTTTCCATCACACACACATTCCTTTATCACTGTTGATCCCCCAGCCCCATACAGCATATATATACACACGTGCACATACATACACACACACTTATTTAGGTTTTAAAAGTGAAAAATGCATATTACTTTCCCCAGAGGCACTCTATTGTGCATAAACAGAATACCATGGAAACAAGATGTACCAGTTCTGGTGAAACACTGCTAAAATGACCACTGTGCAAGTCCTGGTGCATGAATTGACTTCTTCATGTTTGATTTAGGTGTGATGGTGTGGGACTGCCTCGTGGTATGCAGATTTATACTCTTATATATTTCTTCTGTTTCAGATGAGAGGCTGATATTCTGTTTCTTTTTTTCCCATCGCTGTTATTGCTAGAGGATTCTCTCTGTTTCCAGTCTTTGGAATATACAGAGTTTGAAATACTATTGATTTTCTGTAGTCTGACTTCTTGCCTTTCTTTGCCTCTTTTTTTTTCTTTTTGTCTCCTCTTTGCATTTTCTTCTTTCTTATGCTACACAT
This sequence comes from Brachypteracias leptosomus, assembly GCA_013401335.1. Taxonomy (NCBI): domain Eukaryota; kingdom Metazoa; phylum Chordata; class Aves; order Coraciiformes; family Brachypteraciidae; genus Brachypteracias; species Brachypteracias leptosomus. The sequence continues at coordinate 11,648 of VYZX01011208.1, read as the reverse complement.
TTCCATCTCTGTCCACAGTTTTCCATCTTATCTTCCTTTTTACAATCATTTTAGCTAAAAAATGGCAAACCACTTTTCCGTGACAGTGGGAGGTGGTTTGCTTGGCTGAGGACAGCCTGATTTTGTTTTTCATGAAGATGGGAGACAGAAGAGGGAACTTATCCTCTCCTCTCCCAAATGAGCTGTGTAAATAATGTATTTAACCTCAGATAGAAATTGTGCCCCTGTATGCAGTGTGTATAGTATATACCTGTTATATAACAGAAACATGATGATGAGCAAATAGTTTACACTCACTAGCATACTCTTTTCCTCTGCCAAACTTTTCTAATCTGTTGAGTACAGTCTCAAAGGATTTATTTACTTGTCTATTTTTTGGGGAGCTAGGAAGGAGAACTAGAAATGCTTTTAAAAATTGGTCCTTCTGGTGGTTTTCTATCTAATGCTTCCCATATTCTGCATTTAAAAAAAAAAAAAAACAATTCAAGAAGGCTAGATTCCCTCTTGGCCCCAGAAAGTGTTTTGGATGAACGTAACCACTATTTTACAGCTTTGCTTTGGGACTACAGCTATATCACAATGATTCTAACAGTCGCTTATGTATTATCTATCTATATATTATTGCTTCTGTAGTGGCTGAAAACAAGTTTTATTGGCCGAGTGATGACTGAAACCTTCTTGCCAACAAGGCTTGTATTGGGCTATATGATAAGAATCTGTCCCACAGCAGGGAAACCAGTGTTTCATTGACAAATACAAAGGAACATCTAAACTCAGTGGGCACTTCTACCTTAAAATCTTTCAGCAGGGAGTGTCTTGTAGACAACATGCTGCTGTTCTGCAGACATGGCTGAGAGTACTTTTAAGGGAAGAAGGTGCTTTCTTACAGTGGCAGCTGTTTGTTCTTGCCTGTATGTGACAGAAATAACTCTCAAAAAAGTCTTTAAGCTGCTGCAGTCTGTCCTTTAATAACCCCTCTTCTGCAGGGAATAAGAGAACTAGACTTTTACCTAGTCTAAGTCAACAATATGCTACTTACTGCAGTGAAATTATTCTGATATGTGCAAGCTGAGAATTAGGCTAGAATACCTTTTTCCTAAAATGGGCTGATTGTTCTTTTTCTCCCTGATTTGTTGATCCAACAGTCAAACAGTTATTTACTTAAATACTAATTTATCCATGAAGCAACCAGCCACAAATGATTAAATAAATGACACTTGATAGATTTCAAAGACTCACAGGACCATGTGTGTCCCAGTGCATTAGCAGACTCCTTACTCTGCTATTTGCTCAATAGGGAGGAGCAGTGTTTACCAGCTCTGTAATTAGCTTTCCAGCTCAGGTAGTTGGAAGCAGCTCTATTTTTAGTAACAAAGCACAAGATCGCAACTGCAGAAGCCAGAAATGAAATGTGTGGCAACAACCATTTTGTGCATTTAAAATGCAGTGAAGCTGTTCAGAATATTGAACAGGAGCGGAGATGGTTGCCTGTAATGTGATTAAGTGTGTTGAGGCAGCAGAGTCAGGAATATAGAACCTGTGATGAATTAATGTTGTAGTAAAATAAAAAAAGATTATTTGAAACCTAAGATACCCAAATTCGTAGAATCTGGATGGGCAACAGGAAAGAATAACATCTTAATGGAGTCACATGTTCATGTTACAAACAGCAAGAGCTCCAAATATTATATGTGTATATGTGAGTGTGCTAATGGATTTAATCTAATAGAACTGCCAAGAGAGCAGCAGAAGCACTTTTTAGTCTACTGATAGGTATAAAATTATCTGGAAAGATACTTGGAAGTAAAGAATGTTCCATGTGTGATATAAATTATTGGGGCTTTGGAAAGGAGAGAATTATTTTAATTGAAGGAGAAGGACAGGGAGGACTGGGGAAGGGCAGAAAAGGCATTTTACCTCAGACTTGCTGATGGTTTCTTGTTTGAAAAAGTTAAAATCTCTTAGAGATGTGATCAGAATAGATGATACAAACAATTTTGCATAGAGGGTGATGTTTCTTAATATGTTTATTACAGATAATATTGTCTGTATGAAATTTTTTGACATGGGTGGATATGATAGCAGAAATCTATAAACAAGAACCTTGATGATTCCTGTCTAATCCATAATCTTATATCATAGAACCTTTTAAAAATAGATACATAACTCACAAAAAGAATTTAGATGCTTTTCTGGTAACTTATTTTCCCACTGTTGATTATTAGACCAAACTAGGTACATATTTTTTACTTCTCCCCACATACTATGGAGAAGAGGGAAAAGGAAAAAGATAAACTCATTTTCTTAGTAAGCACAGTACTATCATTAAACTCAATACTGTAACCAGGTTACAAAAGGTACCTTGCTCTTCCAGTAAGAACTTCTGGGAGTAACAGTAAATAGTTAGCATTTCAGATGTGTCCTTGATGCAAATAATTCTGGCAGTTTCTATTTTTCCAGACTTTCACTGATAACTAATTGCAAATGGAGTAGGGCCCTCAGCAGGTGTGACCCATTATTCAGGCTTTAATAGTAGGCTTTAAAAAAATAATTAAAAAAACCCCAAACAAACCCATCCTAAGCGAAACAAACCTTGCTATTAAATGGCCAAATGTAGTTTGGATTTCTTAAAACAAGAGTGCAGGAACATTATGAAGTAATGAGCCATCTATGATTCTAATGAAAGTCCCTGAAATGATGTACTGCATCATCTGAGGTGACATCCATTGCTTCTCTTTAATTTATTAACAACTCTGTGCTATTATGTTTCTCCTATTTGAGAAAGCTCAGATCATTCTGCAAGTTGGCAGGTTTGACTTCTATTAGAAGTTCCTATCTTTTCTGTTGTTTGGGGATAAGTTGTTTTGGAAACAGATGGTGTCTGGGAAACACAGTGAAGAAGAATTTGCACTTAAGAGACAAAGAGAAAAACAAC
>VYZX01011207.1:0-46298 GCA_013401335.1 Brachypteracias leptosomus | reverse complement strand
CCTACATTGGAGAGGGGGATGTTGAATAAAACATTTAGTAAAGTGCCCAAATCCCAGAAACTCTGGGCAAAGTATCAAGAGGATTCCAGAGCTGGGCTCCAGGTGTGGGGTGATCTGCAACCCCACAACTCAGGGCATAGACATCAGAAATCTGCCTTTCTTCCACTCTGTTGCCAATTCCTTTAACTCTGGAATCCGTACATTTCCATATGTTACCTATCTTGGAGAACTAGCTGAACTGGAGAGTCCTAGAATTATCTTCAAGTTTTTGAAATTTGGAGCAAGACTCATGACACTATCAAGACCTCATGTTTCATCTCTGCTACAATTAATATGGATTTTAATACAAAGAGATTGCGTTTCCTACTAGCAACATTTTCTTAAGAAGACTGACAGAATCTGCCAAGCTTTACAATGTGAGTATGTTGTGTAGCCTTTGGCAATCTGTTCTTTCTTATATTCAATTTCATCATAATATCCTGCACAAATGTTTTCAGAACTTCATGACAGACGCAGTGGGTTCTAACCTTCCTCTGTTTTCCCAATTTGGTACTCCTTGGCTTTGGTGGGCTTAAGGTTAGTGCATGTCAGTATTTCTCTGTTGTTTGACAGCATGGACAAAAGAGCATGTTGTATCAATAAGTATCACCCAATCTTCATCTGGTGAATCTATAGTATCATTTCCAATCAACTTGCACACCTACATCTCTCAGTCCTGATGTTTCTCACAGTATCCCCAGATTCAATCCCTGACAATTCCTCTGCCTCACGTTGTTCCTCAGTCTTTATTGTAAAACACTAACTGATATGCCAAAGCTCTTGTGCTCAGTGGTTATGGACAAACTGAAATACAGGCTGTGGGCTTCTTTTGTCTGCACCAAGCTTCAGAATTTTTCCAAGGTAAACTGAAGGGGGATAGCTTTGCAATGAGTTGTACTCAAGTCTGGCTTATGTCTTTAGTGTATTTTATAGATATACCATTAGAGTTATATTTCAATCAATTTGAATTAGACATCAGTTTCAAAAGAGAAAACTATATTTGATCACTCCTGTTTCTAGTGCAATACTGAGCATAATTATACTTGATTTGTAATGAAATTGTCCTTATTCATGGTTTAATTTTCTTTTTGTTATCCTTCATGTGTAATAGGGAATAGTCTACTGCTATACAGTTTTATATTAGCTAGGTATGAAGAAACATATGAATATTTTGTAATTTTTTTTCTTTTCATTAGAGAAATAATGTTTCTTGAGCTATGGAACCTACACTTTTTTTTTAGTAAAACACTTAGTATCTAAAGATAAATACTACAATTTTAAACACTGGGCAATTTAAACATTTCATAAATTAGTCACATTTTATTTCAGTACACTTATGATTAATAAGAGCAAGTGTACTTGTGCAAGTGTAGCTGGAGTACTGCATCCAGTTCTGGAGCCCTCAATACAAGAAAGACATAGACCTGTTGGAGCAGGTCTGGAGGAGAGCCACAAAGATGATCAGAAGGTTGGAACACCTCCCCTACGAAGACAGGCTGAGAAAGTTGGGGTTGTTCAGCCTGGAGAATATTCTGGGGAGACTTCATTGCAGCCTTCCAATATCTGAAACAGGCCTACAAGCAAGCTGGGAAGGGACTTTTCACAAGAACTTGTAGTGATAGGATAAGGAGTAATGGTTTCAACTGGAGAAGAGTAGATTCACATTAGAAATTAGGATGAAATTCTTCACTCTGATGGTGGTAAGACNGGTTTCAACTGGAGAAGAGTAGATTCACATTAGAAATTAGGATGAAATTCTTCACTCTGAGGGTGGTAAGACACTGGAACAGGTTGCCCGGAGAAGTTGTGGATGTTCTGTCACTGGATAAGTTCAAGGTCAGGTTGGATGGGTCCTTGAGCAAACTGGTCTAGTGGGAGATATCCCTGTCCATGGCAGGGTGGTTGGATCTAGATGATCTTTAAGGTCCCTTGCAACCCAGGTCATTTAATGATTCTATGTGCACATGTTGAAAAAAAGAACATCCATACATTTTTGTCCTGGTTTGAGTTAGAACCAAACCAATTCTGTTGGTTTTACTTTTCATGTCAGTCTCTGCTAGCTAACTACATTTTCTGAAGCTACCAACATGTTTTTGCAGACAGTGTCTGCTTCTCGCAGTAATAACGCTGGATGTTTAGAGTTACTACCAAGGATTGGTGTGTGCAGACCAAGGTCACTGCTACAACTTGTGTACCACATCGGGTGGGTGGGGGGTGTAGAAAGTGAAAGGCTGCACCTGCAAGGAGGAGTGGCCAGGACAGGTGACCCTAAACTGATCAACAAGGTATTCCATCCCATATATGTCATATTCAGTATAAAGCTGAGGGATTATGAGGGTCTCGATCCTTATGCTGTCCCTTTGGTATATCATTATGCCTGGATGCTCCTCCTTTCGGGATACTTAGGCCTTCCTTTTTCCTTCAGTGAGCCCTTATCCTTTCCCTTTGGCCTTCTTTCTTCTCAGCCCTGCCTTTGATCCCGATTCATGTATTCCTGAACCCAGCTCCTAAACCCAGTTCCCGTCAGCTGCTGAGCCCAGTCTGGGACTTTGCCAGTGCCTGCTTCACAGCATCAGTGGTGTCAGTGACGTAATTGCCATCAGGGGAGGTTGAGTTTGATACTGGTTTTATATATCTTTGTATATATTCTATTCTATTATTATTATTATTATTATTGTCATTAAAGCTGTTTTAGTTTTCTTTTCTAATCCCGAAGTACCTCTCTCATTCTCTTCCTCTTCTATTTGTGAGGGGAGAGGGCCATAAGTCTCTCTCCCTTATCCTCTTTCTCTTTGGTGGGTGGGGGGAAGAGGGGTTAACAGAGAGCGTCTGTTGTAAGTCTCGCCTAAACCTGGACAATTTTTTAACAAGGAAACTGATATTCAGTTTAATACGCCTGTAAAAAGAAATATTCTGTGGTNGTTAGAACCAAACCAATTCTGTTGGTTTTACTTTTCATGTCAGTCTCTGCTAGCTAACTACATTTTCTGAAGCTACCAACATGTTTTTGCAGACAGTGTCTGCTTCTCGCAGTAATAACGCTGGATGTTTAGAGTTACTACCAAGGATTGGTGTGTGCAGACCAAGGTCACTGCTACAACTTGTGTACCACATCGGGTGGGTGGGGGGTGTAGAAAGTGAAAGGCTGCACCTGCAAGGAGGAGTGGCCAGGACAGGTGACCCTAAACTGATCAACAAGGTATTCCATCCCATATATGTCATATTCAGTATAAAGCTGAGGGATTATGAGGGTCTCGATCCTTATGCTGTCCCTTTGGTATATCATTATGCCTGGATGCTCCTCCTTTCGGGATACTTAGGCCTTCCTTTTTCCTTCAGTGAGCCCTTATCCTTTCCCTTTGGCCTTCTTTCTTCTCAGCCCTGCCTTTGATCCCGATTCATGTATTCCTGAACCCAGCTCCTAAACCCAGTTCCCGTCAGCTGCTGAGCCCAGTCTGGGACTTTGCCAGTGCCTGCTTCACAGCATCAGTGGTGTCAGTGACGTAATTGCCATCAGGGGAGGTTGAGTTTGATACTGGTTTTATATGTCTTTGTATATATTCTATTCTATTATTATTATTATTATTATTGTCATTAAAGCTGTTTTAGTTTTCTTTTCTAATCCCGAAGTACCTCTCTCATTCTCTTCCTCTTCTATTTGTGAGGGGAGAGGGCCATAAGTCTCTCTCCCTTATCCTCTTTCTCTTTGGTGGGTGGGGGGAAGAGGGGTTAACAGAGAGCGTCTGTTGTAAGTCTCGCCTAAACCTGGACAATTTTTTAACAAGGAAACTGATATTCAGTTTAATACGCCTGTAAAAAGAAATATTCTGTGGTTTTTGTTTGGGTTTTGTTGGGGTTTTGAGGCTGTTTTTTTGTTTCTTCTAGGAATCACACCTTGGCTGGAATACTGTATGAATTAAAGACACATGCCAGATATATATTTGGACCTTAAGGGTTTACCAGCCTGATTTTAATATATTTGAACAGTTTACTTTCATAGGAAGAAAAAGGTCAGTTCCAAGAATTTCTATTTAATTTGAACAGAATTTCAGTGAAGCTTAACAAATAGGTTTCTACTACTGACAAAAACTCAGTTTACTCACATTCTTTATGAGTCATAGAAATCATGTACAATTTTATACCAGAAAGCCATTATCTACTGAGACTAAGTAAATGGAACAAAAATCACATGAAAGGAATTGTATCAGAAATTCAGAACAGAATCAAATGTGTCACTCTGTTACGTTTATGACAGTCAATCATTTCTGCTCTTGCCAGAACTGCTCACAAGTAATATTCACCAAAGTTGCAGATGGTTAGAAACTAGAAATTTGATATTAATACTCATCTGCGGACAAATATCTCAAGAGGAAACTCTCATAATACATGACATAACTATATAGTACTCAAAATTTGTGTTATAGAACAATATCAAGGATTCCTTGAGAAGTTTGGATAAAGCTGGCACTTGCCTGATTTGCTCTTAGAAGTTTCTGAGAGAAAGAAGTTCTATGGGCTTCCTTGGTCTGTATATGTAAGTGTTTAACTTTTCTTACTCTTAGAAACATTTTGTTACCTAAAAACCTCTTTTGTGTATGTCTGGCTGCTACTGCTTATCCTGTTCAGAAGTGTTCATGGCCAGTGGTTTCTTTCTTTCATCTTTGCAACTGCTGTTTTCATGTCCATGTTCCATCTCCCTTCTCTAGACTAAACACCCACAGTTCCCTTCCTTATAGATCATTGTTTTTATATTCTGCAGCAAGTAGAATGCACTGAATGATTAGCAGCTTCCCAGCTTTGCAACTGCTTTTAGTTTACATGATCCTTATCCAACAGGTAAACAAGAGTCATACTGAAAGGCAGAGCCATATTTCTATACAGATGTGTGTAATTCAAATGGAATTCAGTCTTTATTTTGCAGAACCTTAGACTTTGTGTTTGTTTGTTTGTTTGCTTGAGTATCCAACATACTAGTGTTTGGATTTTACTGTTAAAACTTATCTTGGCTTGATAACATATTATCACCATAATGGAGACTCATCAAGTTGACACAAAATAATTACTCTTGGTACGATGCTCTATTACAACAATTTGACACATTCCTCTAATTTAACCACTAAATAGGGGAAAAACAAACCTGCATGTTAAATAGTATTGGCTGTATAGTTAAAATATATATATGTATTTTTATGCTTCCTATAATGAATGGAATGTACGTGTGAGAGCTAGTATATTTGAAAGAAATCTGTCAATCATTAAGACAGAAAAAATCAGAAACTAAAATCTGAATAACACTTGCAAAACAGCCTGTGCAGTTCTTGAGTTTTGATTTTGAGCTTTCTATTCCCTAGCAACTGTAAGTCACAACATTACAACAAAAGGCAAAACAAGAAGTGCTGTATATTAAATGCATGCAGACCTACATGAAGATATCAAAGCCATATTTTGAAAAGTTTTCCAATATATTTTTTTTCCAAAGGCAAGTGCAGAAAGGAAAATTAGTACCCAATTTTAATATTCCATCATAAGAAGAGTTATATATTAAGTAATGATAATGATTTGTGCAATCTCTACAGGAATTTTTCAGGAACTATGCATTTATTTATAGCTAAAGGTTATTTTTCAATAATATACTTCCTGGTTTTGATCACGTACCAAAAAAAAAAACCANTCTCTAGGGAAAAAAAAAACCAACCAACAATCCAGAATGCTTTATGCAAATATATGCCTCTAAAGAAAGTCAAAAGATGTAAGACGCATAAAATCTATGGTTATTTCGAGATGTAATCTTCAGGGATTGCTCTAAATGGGGTAGAAACACAAATAAAATTTGGGTTTGATTTTCTGAATCGTGTTTTCATAGGAGGTTTTTATTTCATAAGCTAACATTATTGTCTCTATATTGTCAATCTATACTTCTATTGCTAGTTGGCAGGCAAAAAAACCTGCATAATGTGATGCAACACTGTGAGATTGCCTGTTCTGGATGGAGCATGCAGAAATTTAGATTCAGTTTCATCTGAAAATTTTTATTTGTGTGTATATATATTAAAATATATACCTTAAAAAATTTTTACATATACACATAACAATAGGTAATAGTGCTCATGTTGTCAAAAGAAGAGAACTTCCAAGATCTATTCTAAATCGATACATATTCTATGTCCATTGAACATATTCCATACAACATATATAAAAATTGCAGGTAGGCATTCAGTGATAATTATTATTACTATTAATATTAAAAATAAGAACATTGGTTACATCTGGCCTCATTCCTTTCCTCTGTGTTTCTTTGTGATATACACTTCTTCCAAGAGACTTGCATCACATTTAGTGATGTAATTAAATATGGATTATACTACATCAAAAACCATAATGGAACCTTGACTGAAAGAAAGCAGTCTCCCAAAGCACTTGCTTTGGGAAGTCTAAGTCTCTAGTTTTGCAGTTAGATCCTGAGAAGCTTTCATAAAATGGAAACTAGCAGGAAAAAAGTCATAAGTGGGTACAGTAAATTCTTCTTTTTCTTCTCCTTTTCTCCTTCTTTGGCCAAACTAAACTCTAGTTAAAAAAGTTGTTAATTTTATTGATGGATTCATTTACTGCTATGCTGTTTAGCAGTTTCTGTGCCTTTTTCCCCCAGTTCAGGTAAAAATTGCGTCAGAGAGACAATTATATCAGTTCTGGTTCTTGCAGTGGCCATAATACACTAATAATGATAATAAACATTACTACCTTTTGATTGTGATGATGGCAGAGACTTAACAGATCAATGTCTTGATTAAGAAGAGGCAATACCAAGTGTTCACTAAGATTTATGATTAATTAAGTCCATTAGCATTATTTATGTTATTTTGTTAGACATTGTAATTTTATTTCCCTTGCCACAAATACTTTTCCATTAATAGGAGCTGACACGTCTTACTTATGATGTTTAGTCATTATGATATTTTTTCCAGAGATACAAATGAGTAGCGTAATGAAAATAAGTTACTATAAAATTCATGAGACAAGCATGATACATACTAAACTTTGCTTTTAGTAAGATAAATATCCAATACCTTGAAACTGCAGTTATTGGATGAGGTTCTCGAAAGCACCTTATAATGATCATAAAAATCAATGACAGCTTTACAGCACACACAGCATGACAATCTTCCATAGATTAAAAAGCTTTAGGGAAAGGGATTTAGACTTCATATATCCTTTCTAAAGCACGAGATATATTGCTGGGTTTGTATATAAATAAACAATAGGAATAGAATAAAAGGTTTGTTTTGTTAACTCAAGAAAAAATATTATCTTAAAAGTGTTGTATCAAAAGTGCACTGAAAGTACAAATCAAAAGAACAGATAACAAGATATTGAAGAATTTCAGGAAACATAAGTTTTTACCCTTTTTTTTGGCATATGGTTCCTTCGTTTCTGATAAATCTTTAAACATGGAAGATGTACTGATGTCTAAATGTGTGCTAACATTTATTATTTTCTAATTCAGAGCTCTTTTTACTTACTAAAAGGAATTTATTGCAGTAATTTTGATTTTTTTGTTGGTGAAAGATAATTTGTGGTGCAGAAGTTGAAGTTGGATAAATATTAGAAATGTAAGTTTTGAATAAATATATTTTTTTCTTAATGATGAAGTCTATCCATTTAAGGATATTCATATATATATATTTATCAAGCTAACATAGTAATCAGTCCTGCACCAGGCCAATCTGAAAATGTGCCTTTTGTATAATTGAAAACCTTAGAAAAACCCACCAAAAAAAACCAAACAAAAAAACCCACCAAAAAACCCCCAAGCAAAACAAATGCAATTAGTTTGTATGCATGATGAAACACAAGCACTGAAAACTGTTAGAATAATAGTAGAGGGGAAGAAAAGGGGATAAATACTTACTAAATTAAGACCACTTTCAGAAAGATCTCTGTGTATATAGAGATACATCTACCAGCATTTACAAAAAAAGAAGCTCTCATTACAAGTATATGAACAGTCTAAAACTGAAGAATTGGGAAATCTGTTTAAATCCTTGTTATGTCATTAGTTTCTTGGGTGATGCTAAGCAAGTTTTTTAGAATTAAAAATGTACCTAGGTAACCAAAAGAGTATTTAATTTAAACTGTTTTAGGGGGGAAATAATAATCCTTTAGGGGGCCATTCTTTCCACTGATTGAAAAGCATAGACCAGATGCACAACCATTAAAAAGCTGAAATAAATGAGTCCCACTCCAGGATTAATCAACAGCTGAGTTCTGGGGTCAATGTTAACAACTTATTAACCTAACCTGAAAGTTAAAAGGTCTTACTTAGAGATCTTTGATATTATAGTCTTAATTTCATACCAAAAATATCTTGTTATATGTAAATATTTAAATATGGGTGTGACGTTAGACATATCTGTGGATACTGACATAGATTTTTATAATAAAACCTGTACATATTTTCCTATGGTTTTAGTAAAAACAAACAAACAACAACAAAAAAAACCCCGACCTAAAATTGACCTGATTGTTCTTCATAATTTTTTTAAGCCAAAAGTATAGGGTTTTTTTATCTTTCAGCCTAACTTTGACATCACACTTGATTAATTAAGATACTTGATAAGCAAATTCATGACCTAAGTTCAGAAATTAGTGTCAGTGGCTACTGTATCTGTAGTCAATTGTTTAAAGCAAGTAGGCTTACTGCATGTTCCTGTTTTTCATCACATAGTAAGATTTTGCTTTTTGACATTTTGATGTAGATCAGTAGCAGTAATGTCCAACCAATTTCTCATATTCTAGAGTTAATGGAAAATGAAACAACAGTTTAATGCTCATCTATGAATTCTCTTTTCCAATCATGTATATTCATTTGTACTAAATTCAAGTATACAGTTGTAATGAATGAAAATGCTTTGCAGTGATGATATAGTGTAAATAGGTAGACTGACGTACCATGTAGAAGTGCAGTAATAACAAAACTCACAGAACATCTGTTTATTGTTTTATTCCTGAATGCTCAAAAAGTGAGATTCATTGAGAAGTATATAGTTATATAAAAAAAGCCCATAAATCGTTGAAATTATATCCATGCTCCAAACTCCAAAACTTCACATGACTTTCATAAAACAGAGTTTCCACTCTTAAAGTAATCTGTACCCTGAAGCAAAGACTTCATCTTTATATATTCCTAAATATAATTATGAATGTTGACTGATCTTTTGAAGTCCACAGCAATGCAACATTCCTAAAAATAGACTTTTCATGATGAAAACTAGGAGAAAATTTCTCACTACAGATTACCCCCTTAAATACAGTACTGGATGATTTTTTAAAATTTTATTTTCCACCCAAAAAAGGCAGTTATAGATTGTTGTATATTCCTGCAAAAGAACGAGAAAAGATAGACTGAATTTCTCCTCCCCTTCTTAATTTTTTACTGAGTAGCAAGCTCTCACCTTCTTTCTTCTGATTGTCTATACATCACTCCTTGGAATGGTCACAATGAAACTTCATACTAATACTGGTATGTGCTTTCATTCAGGAATAAAACCAAAAAATGGTATACACAAGAGATTACACACTTGTAGAACACTATTGAAATAATTAGAATATGTCTGATCTATTATTCTAAAAAAAAATCCTGAATTATGACTGACAAATATATTTAATAACATTAATTTACTGTTCTGGGAGATTATTAATATTTGTTTCCAAACTCAAAACAAACCAATTTGTGAGAACAAAACTACTAGCAGTATACACATTTTCAAAAAGGGAAAAAAGGAAGACCTGGGCAACTACAGGCCAGTCAGTCTCACCTCTGTGCCTGGCAAGATCATGGAACACATCCTCCTGAAGGCTCTGCGAAGGCACATGGAAAATGAGATGATTACTGGCAACCAACATGGCTTCACCAAGGGCAAATCTTACCTGACAAATCTGGTGGTCTTTTATGATGGAATAACAGCATCAGTGGATAAGGGAAGGGCAACTGATGTCATCTACCTGGACTTGAGCAAAGCCTTTGATACTGTACCGCATAACATCCTGGTCTCTGAATTGAAGAGACATGGATTTGATAGCTGCACCACTCTTTGCATAAAGAATTAGTTGAATAGTCGTACTCAAAGAGTCGCGATCAACAGCTTGATGTCCAAGTGGAGACCAGTAACGAGTGGTGTTCCTCAGGGCTCAGTACTGGCATTGGTCCCGTTTAACATATTTGTCGGTAACATGGACAATGGGATTGAGTGCACTCTCAGCAAGTTTGCAGACGACATCAAGCTGTGTGGTGTGGTCCACACACTGGAGGGAAGGGATGACATCCAGAGGGACCCTGACAGACTTGAGAGGTGGGCCCATACCAACCTTATCAAATTCAACAAGGCCAAGTGCAAGGTTCTGTACCTGAGTCAGGGCAACCCCAAGCACAAATACAGGCTGGGCAATGAGTGGATTGAGAGCAGCCCTGTGGAGAAAGACTTGGGGGTGTTGGTTGGTGAAAAACTCAACATGAGCCAGCAATGTGCAAGTGCAGCCCAGAAAGCCAACCCTATCCTGGGCTGCACCAGAAGAAGCTTGGCCAGTATGTCGAGAGAGGTGATTCTGCTTTCGTGAGACCCCACCTGGAATATTGAGTTCAGCTCTGGAACCCCCAGCACAAGAAGGATATGGACGTGTTAGAGCAGGTCCAGAGAAGGGCTACAAAGATGATTAGGGGGCTGTAACACCTCTCCCAGGGGAGGTAGCAAAACTGACACTTCGGACTTTCAATGGGCAGACTTTGACTTGTTTTGGAGGTTACTTGATAGAATCCCTTGGGACCCAGCTTTGAAGGGTGTAGGAGTCCAAGAGAGTTTATGGCCCCTGGAAGAAGGGACAGACCACTCTTAATAAGTACAAAAATGTTGTTAGATCATGAAGAGAGATAATTAGAAGGTCAAAAGCCCAGCTAGAAGTTAATCTGGCTTTAGAGGTAAAGGGCAACAAGAAGAGTTTCTATAAATACATTAACAATAAAATAAAAGAGAGCCTCCATCCTATTCTGGATCCAGGAGGAAATATGGTGATAAAAGATGAGGACAAGGCTGAGGTGCTTAATGCCTTCTTTGCCTCAGTCTTTAGTAATGAGAACACTTGTACTGGGGAAAGTCAGCCCCCCAAGCCAAGAGACAGAGGCCAGGAACAAAATGTCCTCCCTACAATTCAGGAGGAGATATGCATAAATCATCACATTGGTATGCAAAAATCTATGGGGCTGGACAGGGTACATCCTAAAGTGCTGAAAGAACTGGCAGGGGTGCTTGCCAAGCCACTGTCGTAGAATCATAGAATGGCTTAGGTTGGAAGGGATCCTAGACATCATCTAGTCCAACTTCCCTGCCATGGGCAGTAACGTCTCAACTAGACCAGGTTGCTCAAGGCCTCATCCAACCTGGCCTTGAACACCTCCAGGGAGGGGGCATTCACAACCTCTCTGGTTAATCTATTCCAGAGTCTCGTAATCCTCTTACTGAAGAACTTATTCCTAAGATCTAGCCTAAGCCTGCTCTCCTTCAGTTTAAAACCACTTCCCCTTGTTCTGTTTTCGAACACTCTCATGAAGAGTCCCTCACCAGCCTTCCTGTAGGCTCCCTTCAGGTATTGGAAGGCAGCTATATGGTCCCCCCAGAGCCTCGGAGAATTGGGCTTGCTCAGCCTGCAGAAAAGAAGGTTCAGGGGAGAGACCTTGTTGCAGCCTTCCAGCATCTGAAGAGGACCTACAAGAAGGCTGGAGAGGGACTTTTTACAAACGCCTGCAGTGATAGGATGAGGGGTAATGACTTTAAACTGGAAGAGGGTAGATTTAGATTAGAAATTAGAAGGAAATTCTTTACTCTGAGGGTGGTGAGACACTGGAACAGGTTTCCCAGGGAAGTTGTGGATGTTCCATCCCTGGAGGTGTTCAAGGCCAGGTTGGATGAGGTTCTCGGTGGCCTGATCTAGTGGAAGGTGTCCCTGCAATGATGTTGGGGTTGGAACTAGATGATTGTGAAAGGTCCCTTCCAACCTAAACCATTCTATGATCCTATAGTTTTCAGGGTGCTAACAGAAAAGTATCTAGAATTCTCAGGGTAGAGAACTCTGGAAATTGAGATCAAAAGATATCAGAAAAAAAGAAAAGTATTTTTAAAGATGCAGCAACTAATTTGGTAGAATCTAAAAACGTAATCTCTGCAAGATTAGAAGCTGCAGCTTTTTTAATCCATTTTTATTTGTCCACAAGAGTAATTTATATGATGTTTAGAGAACAGGGGAAGAAGAGGGAGGAATTGTATAAAAACTATTTCAGAAAATTGAAAGCAAGGCCAACATTTTATTCTCTATGTCTCAATATATTGTAAACAAAGTTTCTTTCCATTTGTAATGAAAATTTTCAGTATTGATAAAACACTTGACAAAATAAGGTGCAGACTGAAGTACCAACTCTTGTGCTACACTGCGTGTATAACCAGTCAAGCCCAGTATTCTGTCTCTCACAGTGATCTGTGGCAAAGTCATGAAAGGAATATGCAAAAAAACCCTCTGTAGTGGCTAGTAATGAAATAATCTGCCAAGTGGTGATGTTTCTTCTTCCTTATCCCTAGTTAATAGTATTTATATGGTTTAAATCCCTTCTAAAAAAGAAATATCCTAAAAAAGTG
This sequence comes from Brachypteracias leptosomus, assembly GCA_013401335.1. Classification (NCBI taxonomy): domain Eukaryota; kingdom Metazoa; phylum Chordata; class Aves; order Coraciiformes; family Brachypteraciidae; genus Brachypteracias; species Brachypteracias leptosomus. The sequence continues at coordinate 33,582 of VYZX01011207.1, read as the reverse complement.
AATATCCTTATTATCCATATATGTGACTGAATCTTGCTGAGTTCTTTGCCTCAGTTATATCTCAAGACAATAAGTTTTCAACCTGTTATCTTCCATTTTCACCTAATTTCACCTATTTTTTTCATTGTATAATGAGAAAGGTCAAAAGAACTAGATTAAGATTTACCTGTAATTTCTGAACCTCTATAGCTTTATAGACCTTTTTCTATACTAACAGTTTGGAATAAAACAATAGTATGGTTTAGAATCACATAGTTATCTTCATGTTCTTCAGAGCATGCTTGCAGAACAGCTTTGCTCTATGGCACATATTCCCTTGTGAAGAAGCTAAACAGGAATCACACCACAAAAAACAATCCAAATGCTCTCTACTGCTCAGTGGGGACATCAGGCAGTGAACTGGGTCATGGTCACATGATCACTGGTTACTCTAACATAAACTTTGTGCACATGCCAATGCAAGATTTCTGAGAGCCTGTGACAACCAGAAGCGATTCTTGTGCTTAATAAAAAGGACAAGTACTGTGTTCATCATTTTTCAACCTTCAGCTCACTTATGAGCCTGGAACTGCCCTTTCAGGTGTCCTGCTTTCTCAAAGATCTTATCATCCCTTGGATGGTGATAGAGCTGCCCACTCTGAACTGACTTGCCACTGAGTGATAATAGCCATAGGCCGCAACATCTACCAGGAGAGCAGCCCCCCTCCTGAAGACAAATTTGACCAGCAGGAGTAGGGAGGTGATCATGCCCCTGTACTTGGCACTCGTGAGACTGCACCTTGAGTACTGTGTCCAGTTTTGGGGACCACAGTATAAGAAGGACATTGAGGTGCTAGATCAGGTCCAGAGAAGGGCAACAAGGCTGATGAAAGGTCTAGAAAACATGCCTTATGAAGAGAAGCTGAGGGAACTGGGGTTCTTTAGCCTAGAGAAGAGGAGACTGAGAGGAGACCTTATTGCTCTCTACAACTACCTAAAAGGAGGTTGTAGAGAGGCTGGTGTTGGTCTCTTCTCCCAAATCACTAATGATAGGACAAGAGGAAATAGCCTCAAGTTGCGTCAGGGCAGGATTAGATTGAAATTCTTTACTGAGAGAGTGGTTAGGCACTGGAACAGGCTGCCCAGGGAAGTGGTGGAGTCACCATCCCTGGAGGTGTTTAAAAAATGAGTAGATGCAGCACTTGAGGCTATGGTCTAGTAAGGGAAATGTTGGGATGAAGGTTGAACTTGATGATCCTAGAGGTCCTTTCCAACCATAACAATTCTATGATTCTATGATTTAAGCTCTTGAAACTGAAAGAGAGGATGCCAAAGACCAGTTCATAGCAGGGGACCTCAACAGTTTTCTTACAACCAAAAATTTCTGCACCAGCTGGATCAGTACCTCAACTAAATCACTAGAAAGGCAGGTCTAGTTACTACAGTTTTGCTTTACAAACTAAAGGAAGTATAACAGAGTCGACATCAAATAAGTCAGTGTCCTGCATTAGTTGCTGCAGCCAAAGCATGAAAGCTTCACTCTGACTCTTTTATTTGGACACTGACAAAGTAAGAAAAAAAACCATATGGGTTGGGCAGCAGCCTCCATACACTCCCATTTTGAAATATTGGTTAACAACAGGAAGACCAACAGAAATGAGATTTTAGTGCTATATGGATTATGAAAATGATAATGGTGGGAACACACAAATGCATTGATGTGCTAGTCATGCATGAAGACAGATGAAAAGACACTGTTTCTTCAGCAGGTATGAGGAATGTGTGTAGTCAGGGAAAAAAAAGTTGCAGGATAAATTTTCATTTGAGGACTACAAACCATATGTGTAAGTGGACATTTGGCCCAAGCATCCAGCTTTATTTGATGTAAACTCCGTGAACTACATAAAATAGAAACATGAAGAACCACAGAACCATCAACTTTTACCTGTTGATCTGCTCCTGTTGGATAAGAACTAACTGATTTAAGTGAACTGTTAATACACGTATAGCCTGCACAAACATTTCTCTTTCTGTGGCAAACATTTCAAACATCTCAGTTTCTGGAGATTCTCTAGGCCTTTATTCACATTGTCACATGATCTTAAAACATTTTCATTTCAACTACCGCTTTTCTTTGTAATAGAATGAGAACCAAGCAATCTATTTCAGATGCAGATGCCTCCTACGGACAAAATTGTCCCATTATTACTATTATTTTCTACTCTCATGTATCTGTCTTATGTGGTATGACATCACTGTCATAGTTTTTGCTAGAGATACAGAATAATTTTAAATCAGCTTCTAGAATGGTGCCCAAATCTCTTGTATTTCTCCAGTTTCTGCACTAATTAATTTCATTTTGATACATCCCTTAGTTATCCAGCTAGTTTGTCTTTTTCTTTTATTGACTGTGTGATCAACTACTTTTCCAGACTGCTGACAAATGACAGAAACAACATGCATGAACTTTACTGGTACAGAACTGAGAGATATGTTACATTTTTCATACCTGTAATTATTATTTTTCTTTGTTTTTTTATCACCTGATTGTATCTAGTACCTCACATTATACTCCCTTACATTTTATTTTCCTTCATATACTGCTTTTCTCCTCCTCAAAGTGAAAAAACAAAACAAAACAAAACAATAAATTGTCATCTTTTCTGAGCACACTCAAGTAATTTATTAAACACAAGTGGTTCAGAACCTCATTTTACTTCTGTAAAAGACATATTTTGCCTCACAGAATTTTTTTTTTTTCCTCTCTAGATAGCTTCACTTAAAATCTCAGCCTTTCATAGAATTTGGACTGACTTGACCTCTGAAGAGCTCTATCAGGTCTTTTCAGATGCAATGACAATGTTTCTCTCATAGCTGCTATCAGAAGTCACAACCACTTTCTTGAAGCATAAAGAATATTCTTTCTCCTAGCATAGTCTGCAGTCATGTACAAATCTGGACCTGTGCTTTTTCATATTGAACATAAACATCAAATTGATACATAATTTAAAGTATTTATAATAGTGTAATTAGGGATATATCTAAGCATTTATTACATGTACTTAACATGTAATTATTAAAAGTGATATGTCTTAAATTACAGCAATATCCTGCTGACAAGGAGGTACTCGCTTACAGGACATGACATAAATTATAAATGCCTTCCCAAAGCATGATCATCAATCAAAACTACAGGTGCTAATGTTACCAGCAAAATTAGAAACAGTTTGTCAAAAAGCAAATAAAAAAATCATTAAGAAAGAAATTCAAACAAATTGCTATTGGTGAATAGCCCTAAAAATTACCTTTCCAGGCAGATGATAATTCGGGGTCTTTTCTGCCAGATTAGGGACATTTTGTGACAAAATCTGAATATTTACCAATAAATGTAATGGCTAATGAAGTATTTACTACGTAGGTCTACTATTAACCAGTGGAAACTTGGTTAAGAAAATAGTCAGAAAACAAAGAAATTACTAATGGGTATCACTTTTTATTAAACTCTTCAGACATTTCTAAAAGCAAGAGTAGAAACATTGTTTTTAATATAAAAGTAGAAATAATAAAAAAAAAAGGAAGCAACATTGACTTATTCTTTTCCCCAACCAACTGTAAAAAATGAGTTTTTATAAAAATGTCCAATTTTTGAAATCTAGAAAGTAGAGAATGGAAAAATACAATCTAATTCTCTGCTGTGAATAAGACAACAGTTTTGGAGACTCAAACTACTGTCTGCCAGTGAGAAATTGTTAAGAATTAAATATGAGAGGTGTGTTCTTGTTTCAAAATGTCTTTTGTCTTATAATTTTGTTTCTACCTATAGAATGTATAATTTCAACAAAAAGGAAAGCAAAGAAAAAGAAAATGAAAAGATAAAAGTAAAACAAAAAAGAGAAGTTTGATTATAATACTTGTCACACTTATCACTTGAAAAACTTTTTTGAGGTTTGACATTTTCCATGGCCTTAAATAATTAACTTCAAGCTAAAAGCCTGAGCAAATGTGATTAGTCAATTAATAGATGTTATTGTCTTTAAAACATATTAACATTACACAGTACTAGAACTATTTTACATTATATACTTATGCACATATTTGTAAACATTGCTCCCTAAAACTCCTTTTCTCCCTTTAAAAGATAAAAGATATCACTCTACTTTTTCAGTGATAGTTGCTTAATGAAGCATGTATAATAAATATTCAGTTTCTTTTTGGATTGCTAGCTGGCATACTGTGTGCCTACTGTGTAGTTATATGATAAGATCAACCTCATTTCTCAAATGTGATATGTGAAGTTATTATTTCTTTTTAAAGTTGAGAACATTCTCTGTAATTTTGTAAGTAAATATCTAGTAAGAAATTGAAATGTTTTGCAAGTATTTATTCAGTGCACTAATGTTTAGAATGCCTGTTTAACAGCAGCTTCAAGAAACACTGAAATAAAAACAAAAAACAACTAAAATTGAAAGGCAAAGGCAGAATAGCATGCTATCATATCTGCAGTTTATCTTAGTTGCAGTGTTGAAATTTTTTAACTCATGGCAGTTTTACATAGAAAGATTAATATCTTGCTTCTCCTTCCAAAAGTAAGAAGTGTAGTATGAAAAAAAACAAACTACTACCACTCTTTACACTGCCAGTGAAAAGAATGATACTATCTGACTTTAGTTATAATGCTTTCTTCGTGATAACAGCTTTTCACCATATAATTATTCATACTGTAACCTTATGTCTAGTAATCTAGAACTGAATAGCAGTGCAGTGATGTTGCACACTAATAAAAGCTGTGGTGTGATTCAGCTAACCAACATCAATTCCCTCCCTCCCCATACAGGAAAATCTATCCATCCTTAATGTTGAAACTTCAAACAGCTGCCCAAGATAGCACTTACAAACTAATGAAAAAAACCCAACACCATTCTGTACAAAAACAATAAGTAAATAAATAAACAAGCAAATACAATTAGCTAAAAAGATGAAGTCAAAGAAGAAACCATCCAATCACATTATAAAAGGTACTATTTCTACCTGAATCTTCTTTTTAGCAATGTCATTACATTCTTTTGTCTGGAATTGCATTTGCATCATTGAAACTTCTTTTCAAGTAAGTTTTCTAAATGTTATCATGGATCACTTTTTCAAGAAAAATTGTCATGGTTCTAACCTTTTTAGTACACCACAAAGTGCACCAGTGATCTGGTATATTGTCTCATTTATTTGCATTGTAAGAATGACTTAGGCTCATATACATCAATACCATGAATATTTAGTTGAGTTCTTTACCCTTCTCTTCAGAACAATTTGTTCCCTTGATGTAGTGCCTAGTCTTAGTTAACTGTCAACTTTCTAGAGCACAGATAATTTTCAACTTGCCTTCTAGAGGGCTGAATACAAAAGGGATATATTCTCGAGAGAACAGCTGAGCATTTTGGTGTTGAAGATTTTTCAGCTGCATATTGTTCCTACAATATTTAATTTCATTTCTTTCCCATAATAAACACTTGGTCATCTCATCTCCAGCCAATGCATATGATAGTATCATGTTAGTCTGTAGAACATAGCAAGTATAGACTACTTTTAAGTGCACTATTGCTGACACTGTCATGAAGGGATGTATCAAAAACTGTTTTTCTATTTGATCATTTTACTTTTGTTCTTCTAAACAGAAAAAAAAAAAAATTATTCATTTGTTCCTACAATGAAGTTACATAATGTATGTAACATAATGCTTCATATATGGGTTAGGGTTAGGGTCAAACCGTAGTAACTTTGGAAAATAAGTATGTACATGGGTATTGAGGACATTTTTAGCACCTCTTTATGTGGCTTTGAGTCCTCCTATTTTGTTCTCTAAGTCTTGACATAAATGAACAGCAAGTGACGTTTGTAATGGTTTGGTTCCACTCTGCCTAACCTGATACAGAGTTATTAGTCTAATTTTGTTCTGCAAAGAAAATGACAAGGCAAGATAGGAGGATAAGTTCTTCACCAGGACTGTGAAACAGAAGTGACTATTGAAAGCTGATGTAATGGCACAGGCAGTGAAAGGAAGCTGCAAAATTCAGATGCTGTGATTTTTCCATTTAAAAATAGGGGTTACAGTCTTTGGCACCTAGGGAAAATGGATTTTTTTGATAACTCAAGAGATGGTGACCTATAATTGAAAGACTGGAATAATAGGTAATGGTTATTGGTACAACCCATGAGAAAAAAGGTAGTTGTTCTGTGAAATGTAATGCGAAGTTAAAACTTACAACCTGCTGTGTAGTCTAGCAGCTCCTAATACGACATTTTTAGGCATGCAGAAATGTTACAAAAAAGATCTATCTACACAGCAAATGGTGGCTGCATTTCTACATTTTTAAATGGAGCAAAAAGAACTGACGCTACTTTTGAACGTATAGTAGAATTGAATAAATTGACAGAGCTCAGTAAGTTTTATACAGGGACCTGGTCAGGTCAGGAATTTATACAGCTCATGGTGAAATCTGTTTCTGGGCAACAAACAGAATGGAATAATCCAAAATCAGCTGCCCATTGAACCTAATCTGACCACAAAATACACTTCAGCATTGTTGTTTTAGGGTGGCTAAGTACTGAAGAAGCCAAGTAGTTGCTCAATTGCTCATTCAAAAGGTGAATTCAGGGGTTGGAGAAGAAATTACACCAAGAATAGCATGATTTACTTTTAAATTCCATGTTAATGAAACACAATATAATGGTTCAAGGTCAAATCCCTTAGAAACTGCAAAAAAAAGAAGAACAGATGCTGCTCAATTCATTGAGCTAAAGCACAGCTCATTGCAAGAGTACAGCAACTTACAGAGGACAACACTTGAGACCTTTGAATTCATTTTTGCAGAAAAATGACAAGAAAAGGCAGATTTCATGGTTGGTAATTTTGAACTTTGTGTGGAAATAAAAAGTAATCAGCTCTTCTCAGGATTCTGTCAGTAGTTTCAGGGATCTTTACCTATTTTTAGTGACACTGAATTTGCTGTTTTCTTTTACATAAACATGGCTGCTGGGTAAATGCTCATTTGTCAATTCACTGCTTAGTTCCTACTGGGAAGATAAATCCATGCATCAAATAATTTAAACCTTATTTTTCTAGAATTTTCTCAATTATTTCTCACCATTAACTTTCAAATTTTTAGATATCAACCCTAAAACATTACTAGATAGTTTTGGAAGGTATACTAAAATATCAGTTATTAATTAAATGCTTGATACTCTGAATTCTTACCTACCCCACATTGATTTCTGATCCCAGTTAGTATGGGGTTAATGAAATTTAAAACTGAAATGTAAAAAATGCAAAAAATTTTATTGATAAGGGCACAGTTTAGCCATCCATGGCTAGTACTGTGATCCTGAAAAACGATCAGATACTACATATTCCCTAGCCTACCTTACGACTAAATGTATGTAGTGTAAATAATAATTATAATCTAAGAATGACATTCAGGTTTGTTCTACAGCTACAATTGTTAGCATCTGTACAGTATTGTGACAAGCAGCCCCTCACTGGAGAATTGCCTTACACGAACAAACCCAATAATTTATCATATAAAAACCCTCAGGCAACTTAGTCCACAAAGGCATGTGAAACAACTTTCAGTCCCAGAAGCTAAATTTCTTTATCACCCCCTTGCTCTGAAAGTTCTAATCCTGCAGCTGACTTACAGTGTCTCTCTTTTGGTGGTTTATATAAACACCTAATAAAATTTTTAAGAACCTAGTATACATCTACCTAGGTTCTTTGAATTTTTAGTGTTTTTAAGCACACTATCATGAACAGAATCTCTATAAAGTGGCAGAGCAGTAAAACATTGTGATGCAGGCCTGATGTGAAACTGTGGTGACACATTCTTTGCAACATGTTCCACACTAAGACAATGTCCAATAGGATTTGAACAACAGAGGGCAGATATAAACCTCTGAATAGTTTTTCATCTTCCCTTAAGACAGATGCTTAAACCAACAAAGTGAATTAACTTATGAAAATAGCAGATTCTCTCCATTAATCATAGACAGAACATCAGACATCTAGATTGGACAAACTTTTGCACAGATAATATAGGAAAGATGAATATCACCTCTTCCTGTCTACTTTCTGATTTTTAAAAATATGTGAACAGCTAACAATTTTACAGCAGAGGTAGAATCCTCAATATATTACATTTAAAACTAGTGGCAGTATGATTTGCTTTTTCTGTATTTTTTTTGCCTGTCTTTGTAATACATGAATCCAAATGTTCTCAGACTACAGAAAGAACATTACAGTTAAATATTATAATAGATTTGTAAATACATTCATATTATTGTACTAGTGACCATACTCACAAAATAAGGAGTAAATCTTTAATTCTTTGTCACAAAGGCCATAGTCGTGTGATTTCATTAGCTGTCTCTTAGACTTGGAATTTGGGACTTGCAATTTGAGTTTACTAAGTTTTGGTAATATTTGTCTCAATAGTTTGGGACCTAATTCTGAGCCATATGATTTCCATTCATTTTTAGTTATGTCTAAGGATAGTACTTTGGACTGCTACACATTTGGTCTAGCTTCATATTTAGAGTGCAAATTACAAGTATGTATGGGAAATAAAAACCCAGTAAATTTAATTTCAAAATAAGCTATTTCTTCAAAGTGTAAAAACTCCCTCCTTTTTTCAGTCACTGAAAGCTTAAAAATAATTTTAAATACATGTATCACTGACAAGAAATATTTAAAAGCATATTTCAACTTTGTTTAGATTTTGGCTGGGATAGAGTTAATTTTCTTCATAGTAGCTATTATGTTTCTATGATTTGGATTTGTGCTGAAAACAGTGTTGATAATACAGGAGTATTTTAGTTACTGTTGAGCAGAGCTTATACAGAGTCAAGGCCATTTCTCCTTCTCACACTAACGCACCAGCAAGTAGGCTCAGAGTGCACAAGAAGCTGGGAGGGTACACAGTTGGGACAGCTGACCCCAGCTGACTAAAAGGATGTCCCATACTGTATGATGTCTTGCTCAGCAATAAAATCTGGGGGAAGAAGGAAAGGCAGGATGTTCAAAGTGATGACATTTGTCTTCCCAAGTAACCATTATGAGTGATGGGGCCCTGCTTTCCTGGAGATAGCTGAACACCTGTCCCCCGATGGGAAGTAGTGAATCAATGCCTTGTTTTGTTTTGCTTGCAAGCGTGGCTTTTGAATTACCTATTAAACTGTATTTATTTCAACCATGAGTTTTCTCACTTTTCTGATACTCTCCCCCATCCCACCAGTGGGGAGTGAACAAGTGGCTATGTGGGTCTTAGTTGCTAGCTGGCGTTAAGCCATGACAAATTAACTCACAAAATGAATGAACAGGAATATTTGAAATAAGAATTAAATCAAGATGTATAGAATGAAACATAATTATGTGAATGTTCATGCAGTTACAATTTCCATTGTGGGATTATTTTGTTTAGTGGTAGGATACTGTACTTTAGGAAAAAATGTTTCAATTAAATGATGCTACAAGAAGAAACATTATATTTTGCCATTTGCTTGGAAGGAAGGAAGGATGGGAGGAAGGAAGGAAGGGCGGTAGGAAAGGAGGAAAGAAGGAAGGAAGGAGGGATGGGCTGATTTTGTAATGCAAAAATTAATCACAGTAAATTGCTTGAACAAGTAGAAACATCTTTTTTTTATTATTTTTTTTCTGCATTTGCAGCATTGTCTGTTGAAATGTAGAAGAATATTTTAATCTCATTGATGAATAAGGAGGAAAGTAAGGAATAATATCCAAAGCAAATACTCCACTTTCTTTTCATTGATGTATTATTCACAAAACTCACGATACATAAGTTGATGGTCTTTTTTTCTCTTTAAGTATGGAGTAAAGATAGTTAACTTTTTTACATAAAATTGAGACAAAACAAACTGTATTTGTAGTCCTATGCCAATTTTAAGTATTATATACATATATCAACCACCACATTTGATTAATTTTGCAACCCTCCTATTTCTTTCTGTTGCTTCTGGTATGAATGTTGATCCTAACCTCCCTGAAGTTAAAGGAAGACTTTTAATTCTACTGATAGTCACTTTTATACCTTTTAAATATATAGAATAATAAGATCAAACATTCTAAATCCAGTTGTGATTCTGATTTCATCATAGCTTATAGCACATAAATCTGACCTGTTAAAAATTCTCTGAAAATGTAAGTCAGTGTCTTCTTGAAAAGTGTTGCAACATATTTAATCTCATCACTGTCTTTTTGAAGAACAAAAATAGTCCTTACATAAAGCCTGTGAAGTGCTTGCGAATGCTTCTGACACAGGACAACTTCTAAATCAAAAGCTGTATGTGTAAATCATGTTTCGTCTTACACTTTCTTAAGAATATTTAACTGATAATGTAGCTGAAAAATGGATTACATATCTTCAAAAGAAAAGTGAAATAATTATAAATAATAATCAGGAGCCATAAACAAATCTTTAAGTAGCATGTTTTTGGTTTAAAGTCATCATGTATTTCAGCATATTCTATTCACATGCTTTTATGCTATGATTTTTATACATTACTTTCATATATTTCTGTTTCTTGTTTTCCTTACAAAATGTTCCACAAGGGCCTATCAGCCCCCTTTGATTTTCTACTCACCTCTCCAAAACTCTGCAAATGTTTTTTTCTTGTTGATTAGACATCTGTGCTTAGTACCATTAGTTTCTCAAAGTTGGGTGCTTCTTAAACTCCTACTGTCTCTTCATCTATAATCATATTTCCCAGGACTTAACCTATTTAGAAGTGTCCAGAACCTGTTCATTCATTCTTCTGCTCCTGACTCACATTCTGTAGAAAAAACCTCTCCTCAGACTTTGTCCAAAAGCTTCTCAGCTTGCTAAGTGAACACACAATCACTCAATAAAAGGTAGTGAACAAAGAAAAAATATACCCACTGGCAAATACTGCAGGCCACAGAGTCCAAGCTACTGCACAGTGTAGGAAGTCCACAGGTCAATTCACAGAAACCTCAACAATTTAGACAATACTTTTGATGACAGCAGTAATAAGTACCAAGAAAAAGAAGGAGGGTGTACAGTGAAACAGAATCTTGCGATGAGTTTGAGTAAAAGAAAGTAGCTGAAAAATAAATTGAACTTTTCTAATAAAAGCAGTAATATCAAGGAAAGGAGATACTCAGTAAATCATCAAATTCAGAGCAATGCCAAGAAACACTGAGCAACATTTAACAAAATATCTCCAGCAGAAAAATGCAAAGATTCAAGCAGAGCTGCTCTCCGCATGAAGTCATGATATCAAACAGGGCATGAAGACAATAAACAAAAGACATCAGTAGTATGGAGCACTTATTATGTCTCAGATGCACAACCAGCCCACTGGAAGGTTAGCACAGTATTAAATGAAATGCCAGAGAGACTGAGTGTTTTAGCTCTGCCATTCATAGAACAATATTGTAAACATTGCACAAAGGTAAAAATATCAGATATAGAATGAACTGTATGTTAGACAAAGAGAAGAAGGAGATAAGAAGGGGAAGAAAGAGGGAAAAAAGAGAGACAGAAAGAGAGAAAGAAAACTAAGGGGAAGGGGAAAGAGAAAGTGGAATGGAAGAGGGAAGGGAAAGGAGAAAGGAAAAGGGAAGAAGGAGAAAGTGCAGGAAAGGAAGGAAGGGAGGTGGGGAGAAAGAAAGAGAAAGAGGGAAGGAAGGGAGGAAGGCAGGAAGGAAGGAAGGAAGGGAGGAAGGAAGGAAGGGAGGGGTTTTAATGAAAAAATTAGTGACAACAAGTTTAATTTGGTAACTTAAGAATTACATTACATGGGAACAGAATTAATATTTTAAGTAACAAAGGTATTTTCTCCAGGAGCTAGGCAAATTATTTCTAAAGATGACAGTCCTTTTTGCTTGAAGATCTTGCTTAGCCTTTCTTTTCTGGCTGATTCGGGAAAAAACACACAGCTGAATGTTGACAGATAAGAGAAATATATCTCATGGTATTTTCAGTGATATGTCATGGTAAGATCTCATTCTTCCAATACTATATGTAATGATCAGGAAAAAAAAAAAATCCATTTAGAGATAAAGAGAGAAAGATAATGAAGAACTGTAAAAAAGGTTGGCTGGAGAAGCAGAAAGGGAGCAGAACAAGAGAATAAATAAAAACAGAAGTGAGAAAATGAGGAAAAAATTTAAGTGGTCTAAATGGTCTAAACCAGATTTTTTCAACTAAACATGAGATATTTTTACAAAATACCTGTAGGGCTATGTTTAATATGTTTGCAATAGGGACACTAAAATGGAAAAAGGAAGTCTAATGCACAATATTAGATTTTCAAAAGCCGGTCCAGGAATCTTGCTGATTTTCTGTATGAACCAGCAGCAGTGTTTCCATGAAAGCAGCAGGTACACTCCAACTGGACATTTAGTGGGATAATTTCATTCTTTAAGGATCACAAATTGAATTCAGGCCATTTCTAGCTAATGAAAAAATGCATGGTAGTTCATGGTACTGGTAATATGTCTTGCTTTGAGATTCCTACATCACGCTATCATGCTATTGGGAGAGTAGACGCTAACTTCCTAACCAGCAGCTCCTATAAAATCACAGAATCATAGAATGGTGCAGGTTGGAAGGGATCTCCAAAGGTCATCCAAGCATGGATGTCCCTAACTAAGTCTGGTTGCTCTAAGCTCCATTGAGCCGGACCTTGAATGTCTCCAGGGATGGGGCCTCCAGCACCCCTCTGGGCAACCTGTTCCAGTGATCACTCACTGTCATATTAAAGAACTTTTTTCTAATATCCAGCCTAAATCTACCCTTTTCTAGCTTAAAGCCATTACCCCTCGTCCTGTCACTACAAACTCTTGTGAATAGTTCTTTCCCTGCCTTCTTATAGGCCCCTTTCAGGTACTGGAAAGTAGCAATAACATCCCCCTGGACCCTTCTCTTCTGCAGGCTGAACAACCCCAACTCTCAACCTGTCTTCATAGGAGGCGTGCTCCAGCCCTCTAATCATCTTCTTAGCTCTCCTCTGGACATGTTCCAACAGGTCCACATCCTTCTTGTGTTGGGGGCTCCAGAGCTGGATGCAGTACTTCAGGTGAGGTCTCACCAGGGNTGCCTCAGCATATCTTCTAGGAGGATCTGTTCCATGATTTTGCAGGGAAAGAGGTGAGGCTGACAGATCAGTAGTTCCCAGGGCCCTCTTTTCTGCACTTTTTAAAAATGGGCATGATGTTTCCTTTCTTCCAGTCACTAGAGACTTCATCTGACTGTCATGACTCTATGGTAATAATCTAGGTACTTGACTCCACAAATTTTACATAAGCATACTAGATTAGCATACTTCTTCACAGACACAAGTTTTCTAAAGTTCTGAGTAGAAAACAGATAAAATAGAAGTGTAGAAATAACTAAATGAATAATAAGAAAAAGGAAAACTAGATAGAGTGACATAAGAAAAAAGAACAATAGAGAAAGCACTAGAAGTTGAAGATAATGCTCTGAAGCATAATTAAATGTAAGATAGGATGTCAATAATTCATATAAAGAAATGACCACTTAAATATGTAAACTTTACCTCAATTTGGTATGGAGATATAGTCAGTATATAGATGTGATGAGCATCTGAGGTCTGTCAGTAATCAATCAGTATTTTGTACTAAGAAAAAGAAAGAAAGACCTTGAATGATTTACTCTAAGTTTCTCATTCTGCCTCTAGGAGTTGAACATAGTACCTGGAAGCAGCTGGGTTGTGACAGTATTTGAAGACAAGAAGGTGAAAATACATTTTCCTGTTTACCCTGGGTTGAGCAGAGCTGAAGGTTATCGAGAAAGATGTTGACAATGTTCCTTGTCTGTATGAGGATATATTACCAACAATGAATCCAGACTGTCTCCAAACCCTCAGAGTATGGCCAATTTCTTCACTTAACCTTTCCCTTCTCATCAGGTAAGGCAGTATCCTGTTCAGAGAGAAGAAAGGAGTGATTTCCTTTTTAGACGGGTGATGGTGTAACCACTTGTCGTTCTCTACTGAAGCTAAGAGAGCACTGACAGGTTGGATGCATAGTAAACCTAAGAAAGTTACATATAGTCTAAGGAAATATTATCTCATTTAACCCATACTTTGAAAACATCTGGTTACTGAGACAGCTGCTTTTGTCTCATTTCCCTGAGAAAAAAATAAATCTTTCATGCCAAATGTTACCAGAGCATATATACCCCAGTCAGCAGAATACGAAGAGAGGTACCTTTTCTCACTGACATTGGGGTTGAGATAAGAGGACATAAAGGCACAGCATGATGAAGTATTATAACAGTTGTATAGTGCAAAAATGTACCTCTGTGCAAGTATGGATAAAGATTACAACTGCTTAAATTTGAATAAAATGAAAAAAATTGAAATGATCAAGTATTTCCAGATATTAGGTTTATCTAGACAAAAACAAAAGATAAAGAAGTAAAACCATAAACTACCAATTTTGCAAAGGGGAAAAAATCAGAGACTGAATTCCATACTGTTTTATCAACCATCACTTTTATTTGTGGAAAGTCAGTCACACATTTAATTATGCTTCTGAATAAGAAAATCCCAATAAATTAAGTCCACATGAGTACTGGGTAATGTATATTGGTTTGCCCATCTTAACTTGATGATGAGTATCGAGATTGGGAGAAAATATACTGAATAATGTTTTTAATTTTTATGGCTATAAATATCTTTCAAACACATAAGGTGGTTGTAAAGAAGCAAAGTGTGAACATTTTGAATATGACTATTCAGCACTTGCATTTGCACTTTTCCTAATTAAAGAGTTATTTTTAAACTTTTGATTTAGCTCATTATTTCTGCTGCAGTATTTTTGTCAAAACTTAATTGTTCTGAATGACAATTTGGAGATGGAATCTTAAAGCAAATATTATGTTGACACAGTAAATACATTTAATATTTTCTTGCATATATTTCTGTGAAAATGTTTCTCCCTACTTTCTCTCTGGTTTTGGTGTTATGTTAGCAATTCTACAATGCATCTCTGAGTAGCAGTTTTGTGCGTGTCTTCTGGTTTTTTCCTTTAATTCCTTTGGCTATCATACATATATAAAAAATGAAGAACACCATGAAATTTGATACTAGGATATTTACACAATGCGCATCTCAGAACAGTCTCTCTTGTCCCCTGTTATCCCCCCATTTTCCTCTTCACCCAGATAAGTACCATGCAAACACTTTCTATTTTCCAAGTATTAAAGTATGTGTCAAAAGTCCTCAAAAAATAACCCTTTTTAAAAAATCATTTCATCAGCTTTTATAAATTTGCTGCAGAAGAACAACATCCTCATGGAAAAGCTGGCTGCCCATGGCTTGGATGGGCATACACTCTGCTGAGTGAAACACTGGCTGGATGGCTGGGCCCAAAGAGTTGTGGTCAATGGAGTTAAATCCAGTTGGCGGCCAGTCATGAGTGGTGTCCCCCAGGGCTCAGTACTGGGGCCACTCCTGTTTGACATCTTCATCAATGGTATTGATGAGAGGATTGAGAGCACCCTCAGTAAGTTCGAGGTCAACACTAAGTTGGGAGGGAGTGTTGATCTGCTGGAGGGTAGTAAAGCTCTACAGAGGGACCTGGACAGGCTGGATCTATGGGCCCAGGCAAATTGTATGAGTTTCAATAGGGTCAAGTGTCGTGTCTTGCATTTTGGTCACAACAACCCCAGGTGACACTACAGGCTTGAGGAGGAGTGGCTGGAGAGCTGCCTGATGGAAAAGGATCTTGGTGTATTGATTGACAGTCAGCTGAATATGAGCCAGCAGTGTGCCCAGGTGGCCAAGAAGGCCAATGGCATCTTGACTTGTATCAGAAGTTGTGTGATGAGGACTAGGGAAGTGATCCTGCCCCTGTACTCGGCACTGGTGAGGCCCCACCTCAAGTACTGTGTTCAGCTTTGGGCACCTCAATACAGAAAGGACATGGAGGAGCTGGAGAAGGTTCAAAGAAGGGCCACAAGGCTGGTGAAGGGTTTGGAGAACGTGCCATATGAGGAGTGACTGAAGGAGCTGGGGCTGTTTAGTCTGGTGAAGAGGAGGCTGAGGGTGCTTTACAAATATCTGAAAGGTGGTTGTAGTGAGAGTAGGGTTGGTCTGTTCTCAGTGGTGACAGGTGACAGGACAAGGGTAAATGGCCTCAAGTTGCATCAGGAAAGGTTTTGGTTGGATATCAGGAAAAATTTCTTTACAGAAAGGGTTGTTAAGCACTGGAACGGGCTTCCCAGGGAAGTGGTTGAGTCACCATCCCTGAATGGGTTTAAAAATTGTCTGAATGTGGTGCTCGGGGACATGGTTTAGAGGTGGGTTGTTAGGGTAGTAATTTAGGTTGATATTGGACTTGATGATCTTGAAGGTCTTTTCCAGCCTGAGCATTTCTATGATTCTACAATAATAACTATGTCCGAACTCTCCAAGCTGCACATGGCGCATGTATGGAGTTGTTAGATTTTGCTTTGAATCCACTAGCAGATTTCAAACTAGCCATCACTCTCAAACCACATAATCACAGCAGACAATTGGTCTATTGGTTCGTGCTGAAACAGAATTTTCATTTTTATTTGGTATTTAAATGTATCATGGCATAAATCTCTTCCATCAGTGCTCCTAGGAGTGTTAATGCTAGCCTACTAGTTACAGTTTCTGGGTTTGGGGGTCTTTTTTTTGCCAGGGGCGGGGACATGTTTTTGTTGTGGTGGTGGTGGTGTTTTTTTTAAAATCACCTGTGAGTCCTTCCCTTAAATCAGGTTTGTCAATCACTTCCAGAAGAGTCATATCAATTTATGTATCTGGGGAAAGTCATACTAGCATTTTGAAAGGGCTCATTTTTTTTTCCAGCAAGGAAGGTGTTTTGAAATTAACTCTTTATAGGCCGATATTTATACTCTAAATCATTAGCAAGGCAAACTTCTTTTTCTAAGGTGCAAAGTATAAAATATCTACAGAATATATCTAGAGCTTTGTACATGTTATCAGAAAGCACAATATCAGAAATTTATTAGGAAAAATCTGGATTTGGTGACATCTTGTATAAATTATAGATGACATTTCAAAAGATGGGGTGTTAATTATTAAAATTTGTAGCAAAGTATTCTGAATCATCAGAGATGGCATGTCAGTATTGGACACTCATCATTCTGCTAGTGTAGCAATTGAAGTACAATTTTCTTTCTGACCATTATGACTGACTAGAGAAACTATGGGTATATATTAGGAAGTAGGCTACACTTATGAGTGTTATTTATCATCTTTTGAAAAAAATTTCTTGCTTTCCCTAAACTGCAACATCTTGTAAAGGTATATGGAACAGAAATGTAAACAAAACCAAACTTCATTAAGCTTCATTGTAAGAAACCTTGGGTTTGCTCTGACATTGTTGACATAATGTCTAATGGCTTAATCTGATCTGGAATTTCATTGCATTCTTCTTTCATTAAGGAAGTTTTTATTTATCTTCTATTAATATTCATATCCCTGCAAATGCTTCCTCCTGTATTTCTTTCTTTCAGTTCCTATGCTGTTCTCCCAAAATGCAGTTAGATGGCTGGAGTTTAAAAATGAAATGTTTATAATAATCTGAAGACTTCCTTTCAAATCATCATACATAGCTATAATCAAAGGCTGTGCAGCCATTATTCTATGTCTATTGTTAATAACAGTTCTCAAGGCAGTAGCAGTAGCTGGGACTGATGGATCCTTGCTCAGTCATTACCATAAAAATGAAAATACACTTAACTATAAAGCCCTTTGAAATTTTTCTTCTTTTAATCTTTGCATATTACTTATGTTTTCACTATAATCCATGGAAATGTTTTCTTACAAGCTTAAATTCTAAATGTGTGACCAATTCTATTGACTTCACAGTGTCTAAGTATTAAGCATGATGTAAAATTCAGTTCCTCTAAAAGCATGGAATAGCTTTCATTGTCATGTGTAGTTATTTGCCCTTTTTCCATAAACATTCTAACCCCTAACTGTAGGTTACAGAACTATGAAAGCTTAATAAACACCAGTCTGCCCATTATTGGAATTTAATCCATTCATAATAAAATCCTGCAGCACCAAATTTGCTATCTAGTTGACCTAAATCCTGGAAAAAACAGATTGCCTTATCATCTGACTGGTTTTTGTCAGTCAAATTTGTCCTCAGAGCTCTACAGTTCATTTAGATCTCAGACTAACTCCTGAATTCCTTGTATCTCCCTATCTCTGAAAGGATACATTCTTTCAAGAACAAGATCAAGATTACTGCTCAATTCTTACGGGCCTTAAATAGCCTTTATGTGCTAACTTCAGAAAGTAATAATATGGGATGGTTTGGAAACCAAGACATGAGAGGAACCGTATTTTATTGATGATCCCTTGAGTTGTCAAAATGCCTCACAACACTACTTTTATAAGATAATAAATCCACTGGAGAATTATGAAAAAATACCTGATTTTCAATATGATTTTTAATTAGTTTTCTGTCTGCAGCATTGATACTAACAGCACATTAAATATTAAAGAAAATATTCAAAGCATCCTATAGGACTAGATATTTAACATAATCTCTGAGGCTTATAATATTGCCTGTCAAGTTGAATATCAATAAATAATATTTAAGTTCAATTATCCATGCAGGATTCTCTAAACATGTTGCACCACAAATAGATTTCCAACATGGATTACTAGGAGTGATAAGTCCCCAGCAGCAAATAACGTCAAAATGAAGAAGTTTTTGTGTCAGTTTTTGAGTTAGCTTGTACTTATCTAAGAACTGACAAGAAACATTATGTCCCATAGACTCACCTTCCTAGGTACAGGGTATGTAGAGTTCCCACTGAAGGTACTAGAAGACCTGTTAATGAGTATATATAAGATCAGTCCCATGACATCACTTCAGACTTGGGAAATACAGAATCAAACTTACGTGAATAGTCTTGGGAATTCCTATCTTCCTATGTCTATCTTTCCTATGTTTCTGATTGCCTAATAGACAACAGTAGTTTAAATTTCCATTTAATTTTAATTTATGCAGTTTTAAAATGCCATTTCTTTTAATCTAAGATGTTTGCTGGCAACTGAGTTCTAATTGCATAAAAAACAGGTTCCAGTACAATTATTAAAGAAATCTTTGATTGCTTGAGGTAGATAATTTCCTAGACTGTATAAATTAGTTATCATTGATCTGCTTGACATTCCATGAATATCTATATATAAGTGCATATATATGTGAGATATATATATATAACTTTAAATCTTGTTTAAAAGATAAGGGTTATTAGAATAACTTCTGATCCTGATGATTCATGATGCACATTGATAGAGTTTCTCAGTAGAAACTGACACTGATTAATAGGAAAGCTAAGAACTTGCCTTTATAAATGTGTACATTCAAGCAGTAGATTCTTTTTTTAAGGTAAAATAAAGTCATGGGATTTAAGGTTCTGAAACAGAAGCAAGCTGAATGAATGAGTCTTGCTTCTTGCTGCTTTACAGTGTTTCTTTGGAAATTCCTTTAACTTTTGATGTTATTTAGGATAACATGTCATAAAGTCCACTAACACTGGACCACTCTTCTGTGACATATCTGAATTTTATTACGATTGCCTTAAGAGTTGAGAGTTTTCAGCAATGTACTTCTTTTACTTTTCTACACAAATATTAATTTACCACTATTTAATGCTATGGCCCATACTGACTTCTATCGTTTATCTACTGAATGATTAACACAAGTTAAATGTTGCTACATTGCACATACATGAACTTCATCTGAAGTGATCTTTGCTTAACCTAGGCTAGGGACTAGTGTCCCAACTACAAAAAGTTACTGCTTTTCCTTAGTTTAGTTGAACCTGTTGTTTCTATAAACACCATTCTGAATCTGTCAATTAGGGTTATTTGTAATGGTCAATTTGAGGGACCTATCCATTGGTCACTGTAATAAAACAATTATCTATAAAACCCTCCAATAGTCACCAAAGTCCTAAAAACTTTTAGATGCTCTCAGTCTATTGTAGAATCAATGAAACGTGTTTCAAGTTAATTGAGAAAGTGACATTTTAGAACTCTAGTCTTATTCAATGTTCACTTGGAAAGTTGTACAAGCTTTTTTCATTAGTTTTAGTCTAATGCTTTGTGCTGTCTTTTACAAGGTATCTAATTTGTCTCCATCCTGTATACCACATGTAATGCTCTGAAAAGGTCTTCTGAAGAATTTCTGATACTTTTTTCTTGAGAATAAAACAAACTAAAGATATCTGAGACAAATTCCTAACTGAGATAAACTGACCTATTTTCATATACTCAGGCTACATAAATGAAAATTGTTCCAGTAGTCCAAAGAGGAGCCTCAATTTGTTAGAAATGAAAATAGTTTCATTAACAATCTCAGTTATACATACTGAGCAATGAAATAATATTTTACAATATGTTTGCTTCTATTAAGCTGTCAGTCAAAAACATAGTGTTAACCTGCACTGACATTACCATCAATATAAGCTTTTTCTTTGTGTTATTTATTTCTTTTCTGTTCCATTTCCTTTTTCTACTGGCATATTACCTTGTAGTAAGTGAAACATGAACACTCGTTTACACTTGTGAAACAGACCACTTAGCTAATTGGAATACAAAGAGGTTTAGTACATTTAACATCCATTTAGTGCCCATGTGAACCTCATGAAGTTCAGTAAGGCCAAAGGCAAGGTCCTGCATGTGGGTCAGGTCAATCCCAAGCACAAATACAGGCTGGGGGATGAAGGGATCGAGAGCAACCCTGCAGAGATGGGCTTGGTGGTATTGATGAATGAAAAACTGACTATGGGCCAACAATGTTCACTTGCAGCCCAGAAAGGTAATCGCATCTTGGGCTGCATCAAAAGACATAGGGCCAGCAGGTCGAGGGAGGCGATTCTCTCCTTCTACTCTGCTCTTATGAGACTCCACCTGGAGTGTTGTGGTGGATTTACCTTGGCTGGGCATCAGGTGTCCACCAAGCTGTTATATCATTCCTCCCCCCACCTCCATCAGCAGGGCAAGCAGGGACAGAATAAGATGGAAAGAACCCGTGGCTTACAATAAAAGCAGTTTTAATGAACAGCAGAAAAAGAAAAGCAAGGCTGCGTACTCGCGAAGCAAAGCAAACAGAGCTGTTATTCTCTACTTCCCATCCGCAGGCGGTGTCGGGCCTGTCCCAGGAAGCAGGGCTCCAGAACGCGGAGCGGTTGCTCGGAGGACAAGCATCTTCCCGACGAATGCCCCCTGTCCTTCTACCCTCTCCATTTATAGTTGAGCTGATGTTATATAGTATGGAATATCCCATTGGTCAGTTTGGGTTGGCTGTCTGGGTTGTATCCCCTCCCAGATCTTGTCCCTCCCCCATCCCACTGCGGGGAATGTTGGAAAGGGCCTTGGTGCTGTGTGAGCACTGCTGGTCACAACACGGGTGTGTTATCGACACCCTCTGGCTCCCGGTACTGCACCATGAGGGCTGCTATGGGGAAAATCAGCTCAGCCAGACCTACTACAGTGTTCAGCTCTGGGCTCCCAGCATAAGAAAGACATAGTCCTGTTGGAGTAGGTCCAGAGGAGGACTGCAAATATGATCAGAGGGCTAGAACACCTCCCATGTGAGGTCAGGCTGAGACAGTCATGGTTGTTTAGTCTGGAGGAGAGAAGGCTCCAGGGAGACCTTACAGCAGTACTTAAGTGGAGCCTATAGGAAAGATGGGGAGGGAGTCTTTATCAGAGAGTGTAGTGATAGCACAAGAGGGAACAGCTTTAAAGTGAAAGAGGGTAGATTTAGATACTTCTTACTTATATGGAAGAAGTTGTTCACTGTGAGGGTGATGAGACACTGGAATGGGTTGCCCAGAGAAGTTATGGGCACTCTGAGAGTGTTCAAGGCCAGATTGTATGGGGCTTTGAGCAACCTGGTCTAGTGGAAAGCGTCCCTGTCCATGGCAGCGGGGTTGGAACTAGATGATCTTTAAGGCCCCTTGATTCTATGATTCTATACTTCACCACCGTTTTTCACATAAGAGACAAAATAAAGTATGAACAAACAGAAAAAATGTGGGCTATCTACTTAATTCTGTCTTAAACATTTTTTATGGAAAAGTGTATGTTAAAAAAAAGACAGTGATCATTACTACAGTGATAGAGAATAGTCATAAAGTTCTTGTTATCTAACCCTTTGAGAATCATAGAATACCAGGTTGGAAGGGACCTCAATGATCATCTGGTCCAGCCTTTCTTGGCAAGAGCACAGTCTAGACAAGATGGTCCAGACTTTCCTTAAGGCTTTTACATTATCTAGGCCTTCAACACAGCCTTCACTAGTATGCACATAGCCAACTCAGTGAAATATAGACTGATAACTTGGTACAAAATTGGCTAAACTGTCAGGCTTAAAGCTTATTATCATCAGCAGTCCAATGTCCAACCAGCAGCCACCTCATGGATCAGTACTGCTACTAATAGTGTTTATTAACAACCTGGATGGTAGAAAGGTGTGCACCCTCAGTCAGCTCACATCTTGCATATCAAAATGGGGGAAGTGGTTCATTGCTACTTACAGTGACCTCAATAAGAAGGAAAAAAAAACACAAAAAAGAAGGTGGACAAAAGGCTTGTGAAGCTTAACAAAGATAAATGCAAATGTTATTCATGAAAACTTAGTCTTATGATACTGTTTAGCATCTAGAGTGGTTATCCTAGAAACAGAGGATGGGCTCTAGGTTTTCTCTGCCCCTAAGGGATTTTGAAATGATGTCTGTTCAGGAGAATGCTTTCACCTGATTTCACCAAGCGATGTAAAATTTGGAGCTGAATTGCTGTTATCAGATATAGAAGTGTGGATTGGATTTTCAGTATGTCACAGAAAATGAAAGAGCAAAATTGATGATTGAGATATCTATATGTCTTGACTGAAAAGGCAAAGTATGAAATACATGGAGTGTACATAGATAAAATAAGCATAGTTTGCAGATGCTTGACATATTTACATCCTTTTTTTTTAAATTATTCTAAGAATATGTACTACATCATACTGAAGTTTATCTATGAACAGAACATGGAATTTTTTTGGTGATATTATCTGCTAGTTATAGAAAATTAAATTGGTGCATTAATACCTAAAATGGGTGACACAGACTACAACATAATAATGAGACTATGTAGAGGCAAATATTAACTGGAAAATATAAATACAACTCTTTGTTAGAATCTGCACCAAGTAGTGGAATTCAACAACAGCTCAAGCCATACATTTTATAATTTTAGTGTCTGTTACTTGTTTATTTTGATTATTCACTTAATTTCTTTGGAACAATTACCTATAATGATTAAGTTTATTGATTAATTGGTTGAGTTATTCTATTTATGTTTTTTCTAGTCATGTAAAATATTTCTATTATTTTGTCCATCCAAGACTTTTTGACACCTTATAATCTGAAATGTAAGATGCCTGCAACATCAGCTAGCTAACATTCAACATCTTCTAATCCCTTAGAGAAGTGATGCAACTCCATTCTATTCATGGAGACATAAAGGTTTATAGCCAGAGTCAGTGAAAGCTCTAGGGAATGACTTCGTTGTGCAGTCTCAGAATTAACCTACGATAGAGATACCTAAGCTAGCTTTAATTAGCTAGCTTTAGTACAAGCAGCAATCATGTATACCTGCTTGGTGTAGATCTGTGGATGCTAATTTATTCTGCTACTCAATGTCTTCTCATAAGATGTTTATAGGTAGATACACAAATGTTTTAGACACCTGAGATCAAGAAACCATGCTCATGAAAATAATAATTCTGAATTTTATATTATGCAATCATTGGTTACTATGCCCATGAGGTTACAAGAACAGAGTAAGCATCTAACACAATCTTTTCCAGCTTCACCCTATAACCACCTATAAGTGCCAAGAAAACTAAACTAGAGGTTATTTGAACCCTCTGTGGAACTATGTGAATCTTGTATTTCTTTCTGTATATTGACTTTGTAGAGCTTGTATACACAAACAGAGGTTTTTAAAGGCTTTGTGAGCTTTATGACCATCCTTTCTTACACACATATTTTTTAGAGTTCTGTAATATAATCGAGATAGTGTCTTTATTTAATGGGACTATTTTCTGTGCTCTTTACTTAATGTTTCAAAGCACTTTGAATACGAGTAAGCAGTAAATACACTTAGGCCTGCATAAGTAGCCACTTTGATTATGTAAACTCCTGTCTTAAGAGATTTCTAAGTATCTCTGTAAATACAATACAGTTTGTTCCTCAGAAGAAAGCATTTTACACCAGTCCCTGGAATGCTGTACTTGAATGTTACTTGTTATCTTAATTGTCTGGTTATATACCTAGATTTCACTTCTCAGTAATTCAAAATAAGATGAATTATATGAGCCAGAGCTAATAAACTTTAGAAATGTCTCCTTGTTCCTGGAAAGAAAAACATGTCTGTGAACCAGAAGTTCTAACCAAACAGGCAAAGAGAAAAGTACTTGTCAAAAAACACTAGGAAACATGCTACTGTAAGAACTGATAGCTTTGCTAATATATTCTAGTACATAAACTGTTTTATCCATAAAAAACCCAGAAGCTTCCGAAAAAACCCATCATGGTGTTGAACCTTTTACTTCATGACAAACTTGGCAAAACCCTGTTCCAGGCATGAATGCTATTTAGAGGGAAGGTTGCGAGTCTATTTCTAGAAAATTAAAAATATTACCTTTCCCAAATGTAGACTTATAGACACTTAACACATTAGCAAATAAAAACTGAAGAAATTTTAAATTGTATATGAACCAGAAATTCTAAGAAACATCACTCTTTCAATTTCAAGCAAAGCAGTGAAAAATCTACTGTGATTATCCCTATGCAGAGTATATTACTGTGAAAAACTTTCCATCCTCACCTTTTAACTTTTCTGAGTGGCCTGAAGCAAACAGAAATGTCTAAAATAACTTGAACATGATATGTGGTCTCTTTTTCACCTTCAATATTCAGAATGGTCTTTTCAACATTCTAAAATTCAGTAATATTATAAGATAGCTATTTGAAGTGCTGGGGCCTGGGCTGTGGGCCCAAAGTTGGAATTGACCTATGGATGAATCTCAACCCAGCAGTATGTTTTGCTCCCCCAGTGGTTTGAGGCCTCAGAGATAGAACCTAGCCCACCTGTGTGAGGCCCCACCTCCCCCCAGATGATCATGGTTGGAGTGGTGGGTGAGGCCAGAGATATATTAACCAGGAACAGGTGTAGTTTGAGAAAAAAAAGCAATCTAACAGAAGAAACAAGGAGCTGATCAGTTGGAGTGAGTTCCTATGGGGGGCAGCTTGCTGAGCTCTTTCTCAGTGGTGCATTTCCCCTTGGCTGTTTCAAGATGGAGAAGAGCAAACAGATGAAGAATAAAAGATGAAGGTGTGCTGAGGGGTTGTTGTTGAGTTTGGTGTTTGCCTGAGGAGGAAGAGAGCTATCAGCACACTACTGAATAGGAAAACAAGTTAAGAAAAAGAAATTAACTTAAGAAAGAAGTTTTGTAAATACAAGTTTGTAGTTCTCTTTGGGCAGCTGTATGTCTTGGCCAAGAAAATAACTAAAAAGAAAAATATAGCATGCCTTCTTCGAAGACATTCCTGGCATGAAATACGGGTGATCATATAAACTGTTGTTGTAATCAATCAGTTGATAAACTGAAGGTAAGTGATGGTATTAATTTGCTAGTTATTCAGAGCATTGCTATATATGGTATAATTGTTGTCATAGAAATGTCTGTAGTTTATTTGTGTATTTAACTTGCAGATTTGTCCAGCACAGTACAGTTTATGGAGATTTGACACATTAGTGAGCTGAGTGAGTGAGAGTTTCATCATGATGCCCTTAAACTACTAACTGCTGAGGTTAGAGTTACCCAAAGCACTTTTGTTTGCTGATAATATCATCTTCATAGCATCTCAAGAGCTGTATTAACTTTATACTGTAAATGGCTTACTTATTATTTTAGTGCCCAAAAAAATCCCATTACCATTGGATAAGCTTGCATTTTCTTGTCATCTAACTTTCACTCCCACAAGTATGCATATTTGCCAAAAGTAAACTTTATATGTAAACTTTCATTTAACAATGTCTATCCCTAGATAGTGATGGAGCAAGGATTTGGATTTAGCACTTTTATCATCTTCTGAATCATTCCCATCTGCAGTGCAAAGTCCCTCACCATCTGTACCATGCCTGATAACTTATACAGGCAATACAAATTTTTGTCTCTTATTTCCATCAAAGGCATTTCTTTTAAACATAAACCATTTCTCTTGTAGGCCCTAATTCAGCAAAACACTGTATTTATACATAATCATCAACTATTCTACATCAACATGAATGATTGATGAGGGATTTCTTTTGGGGAAGGTTACTCTTTAGGTATGAGACTAGGTAGATCATCTCTGTGATATGAATTTTCTAGTCCCT
Organism: Brachypteracias leptosomus; assembly: GCA_013401335.1. Lineage (NCBI taxonomy): Eukaryota > Metazoa > Chordata > Aves > Coraciiformes > Brachypteraciidae > Brachypteracias > Brachypteracias leptosomus. The sequence continues at coordinate 7,101 of VYZX01011207.1, read as the reverse complement.
GCACAGATTATTTGAGTAACAGACCATTAACATGGCCCACTCTCCTGATGTTCACTGAGTATTATGAGTATTAGGACTGACCACAGAAATGAAAATTTTGATCTGGGGATCACCAATAAGTACATATGCTGAAACTTCAGCATTAGGAACTATGCCAGTGCTTCTAACCTTTTCCACTCTGATACCAATAGGTCAACAAAATAATCTACTTATCCCTAAAAGCATTATTATAAAATACAAGACAGGATAAACATTATGAGACAGTGAATGTGTCCTTCTTTGTTCTGAGCAAGAAGAGAAGTGAAATCCTGATGTTAAATACCATAAGAAAAAAGATAAGAATGAAATAGGGGAATGCACACTTGTATAGTTAAAAATTCCTACATTTTCCAGTCAGTCAAAAGAATAATAGCCGACAATTTCTTAATATGAATGGAGGATAGNGACAGCTATCTATCAATCAACATGCCCAGGTCTCTTTCTCCCAAGCAGCTTTCCAGCCACACTGTTGCAAGCCTGTAGCGTTGTATGGGGTTGTTGTGGCCCAAGTGTAGGACCCAGCACTTGTCCTTTTGGAAGCCTGTAGGATTGGCTTCAGTCCATTGATCCAGTCTGTCCAGATCCCTCTGAAGAGTCTTCCTGCCCTCAAGCAGATCCACACTCACACCTAACTTGATGTCCTCTGTAAAATTACTGAGGGCACTCTCAATCTCCTTGTAAAGATAATTGATAAAGATATTAAACAGGGGTTGCCCCAGAACTGAGCCCTGGGGAGCACCACTTGTGACTGGCTAACTGGATTTAACTACATTCACTATCACTCTCTGGGCCCAGCCATCCAGCCAGTATTTGATCCAGCAGAATATACACCTGTCCAGGCCTAGTGAAGCAAATGTTTGGTATTTTCCTAAATGTCAAGTAAAGCATTTATATCATGTTTTCTGAGCTTCCTATTTAATTTATAATATTGTCCATAATGCATGTGTCCCTCAATTTTCATCTTATTTCAAAGTAGAATTGAGGGAGAGATTTTTGCTTTACTGCTTTCAATTATATGATCTACAATTTGCTAGTTCTCTAATCAGGCCAATTTTTATTAATAATTTTATTCCCTCTAAAAATACTTTCTTCCTTTTTTTAGATCTATTAGCCATTGGTTTTCTTTCACTTGCTTTTTTCTCTTCTTTCCCAGGCATTTTCACTGTTTACTGATTTTGTTGGCATCTGCTGAACAAAGATGAATTATTTTGAGCTTTTACTTCTCTCTTTAAATTTTATGTCCCCATTCGATTATCTCAAAAATTGCTTTAAATTTTATTAGAATTGTCTGTTTAAAGTTAAAAAAAAATAAATTTCAATGAGTGCAATGAGCCAAGCCAGTATGATTAAACCATAGGCAATATGAGACTTTCACCTCTGTGAAATGTTCCACTTTCTCTTCCCCAGTACAAAGTTTCTTATTTTTTTGAACAGCTTTAGATCATCCCTACATCTCTTCTGAAGTCTGCCTCTTTTGAAATGATTTTTTTTTTTTTTCTTTTCATCTCTGTCCATAGTTTTTTTTTTTACTTTAGTTAGTTTGGTTTTGGTGTTTGGTTTTTTTTTTTTGTACTTTAATTTCCTGCAGTCTCTCACCTTGCTAGCCAGAAGTTTCATACCAGTGTTATCAATTTCTACTTTATTCAGGCTATTGGAATATTCTTGGTCAAACTGCAGACAGTAAATTGTACTTCTTCAGGAGCTAAGATTTAAACAAGTGGGGTTTAGACCTCACTCCAAAATATATATACCTTGATATGTTGTATTGTGTTGTTAAGAAATCAAAAAATTCATGTAGGAAGTTTCAAGGTGTTTATGAAATGAATGAATAAACAGCATATCAAAGATTCACTAACATTTTATCTTAAATGATGTTTTGATTGAATTTCAATTGTTTTTCCAGAATAGTTTGCTCATCCAGAATTTAAAATTTTCAAGTGTTTCTTCAATTTGTCAGGACTAATTTTTCTGTAAGACATAAAGTGTCATTAAAAAAGAAAAAGATATGTCAAAAAGATATATGGAATATAGGTATGTTCTTCTGAATCAGTTATATATGATTTTTTCGGAACCAGATATCAACTTACCTCTCTCATATACATTGCATTGGTTTCCTTTTTACAGGAAATACTTTGTGAAGAAGCATTTGATCATTAATCTGTGTACATCCAGAAAAAAAGGAAGGCTCATTCCCGTATTAACAACCTCATTTCCAAAGAGGATTACTCTCATATGCAAAGATCAATGAAAGTATTATTAAATCTCCCAGCCCTTTTGCTTTCCTGTGCAGAGATGGTATTGCCAATTATTTTAAACATGTCTAACTCTAATTTTAGTAGAATATTTTTTGGCATGAAGTGGAGGGATGCTGAATATTTCATATCAGGCTGGTCTCAGGAGGAGTTCTAAACTATCTAATACCTTATAAGATGTCATTGGGCTAAAAAGAATCATTTTAATAACAATCCATCTCACTGTCAATTTTGTCAACTATATGGACATTTTAATTTTATTCCTAACAAATGCTTTCCCCTCTCTCCCTCTGATAAAACAATGAATCAATTGACCCTGGGTTACTAATACTTATTCTAATTCTTGAGCGTTTAAATAGTCTAATTTATCTCTTACCTCAGAAAGTGCCTTAGATTATTTTCCTCTACTGTGTAAAAAGAAGTACTTGTGTCCAATATGCTTGAGCAAATGTATTGAAACATTTTAGGCTTACCTGGCTTGTACTGCAGACCTATGATCATGTTAACCAGTATGTTACTTCAGTTGCTCAAAACTTGTAACTTTCGAGTAATTTTTGTCACTATTCAGGCTATCTGGTTTTAGTAATGAAAAACATCCAAAAGGGGTAGCTGTACTTGGACTCCAATATATTACACAAATATAGGTCATTTGTACTTTCAAAACACTAATTATTTCACCTTGACTGCAAAAGGCACATGACTCGTGTCTACTAAAGGACTGAGAAGTCTTGAGAAAATTACATTTCTGTGAACAAAGATGAGTTACTCTAAGTTAGTGATGCAAGATCTTTCTTCTTTTACCTTCATCTTAGTAGTATCTACCTTCTATTATTTTCAAGAGAATCCCATACATTTCCAAATCATGGCAGTTACTGAGCAGGCCAAAGGAAACTTTTAAATGATTGTTTCATCTATGATATATTCTCAATAAAGACATGCTATGAAAGCAATTTTACAGATGTCAGTGAAATGTTATATAAAATGCCACTTGAATAAGATAAACTAGGAGGAGTAGCTTTAATGAAATGTATCCAAAATATACAGTAGTCCATAAAGACACAATTTAAAAATTATTCTTTACAGATACTCACATCTCAGATGTTAGGGGTGAGGAGGAAACAAACAAGCAAGCAAACAATTTCCAGCCATCTTGGTCGGATGAATGAAACCAAAACCAGAATGAAACAAACATCATGGATTTTAGCAATTATACTTTCATCACATTTTCCTTATTATATGCTACCATATTCTCTTTCCATTTATTTAGTTTGTCATGTCCTTCCTTGCAAAATACATTCCAGTGTCTATAAAAATGACAATAACTTCCCAAAGTTACACTTTCAGCCCTTCAGGACTACTGTTTTAAATGAACATTTCCCAGGGTCTATATATACTAAGACAATTTTCCAGATGTATAACTACACACTAGTCAGTGGCATGCAGCTTGAGTTGATGTGTCCTCAATCAAGTTTTAGATTAGTTCCTGTTTATTAGAGGAAATATGGGACCAGCTTGCCAACTGAAAACATCTGCAGAGGTGAACTAGTGACACCCATCTTGACTTATAGCACATATCCTACAGAAGAGGTTTCTGTGGCATGGTACCCATTCCACTCACATTTGTTAGTTGGGAGTTTATGTTAGGAGAAACTCTACTGGAGGAGAAACAACAAATTAATGGATCATGTGAGCATCACAGAATAAATAGAACAAAATAAAACTGTGATCCGCAGTTTTAGTCTTAATCTAAATGCACAAATTTATATTACTATGTGATTCTCAGTACTTGATCACTTTGAGTTACAAATTTTAATTATGTGCAATGTAATGATTTGCCTTTAACTAAAGAAGAAAATAAAATAATATTGAAAGAAAAATCTGATCATGCTGATGGACATTTAGTTTTTATTTCTCTTTTAAGACACACTATTGTCCCAAATTTAGCAAGTTATCGTAATTAATAGCGTAATTCATGTTGTCAGAAAGGAACCTTTCAATTCCATTGATCTACTTTACCACAGCAGCTCTTTTTATAGCAATAAATTATTTCAATGGTGAGCTGCCGACTAAGACAAAATAACTTACCCTAGTAATTATGTATGCAATGTGTCTTTAGAATGAGTCTTTTGAGATGAAAGTTGATCTACTTATAAATTAAATTATACTTTTAATGGAATTTGAAGGGGGGTTATATATATATATATTTCTGATCTTTGTTGAAATGACTGATACAGATTTATTTTTTAAAAAATTTTTAATTTACTTCTTTGTTCAAAAAAGTAAGACAATGCCTCTCTCACACTGGGAAGCCCAGAGCTGGACCCAGCACTCCAGGTGTGTCTTATCAGTGCTGAGTAGAAATAAAGGGTCATCTCCCTTCATAAGAAGTACCAGAAGAATTTTTGTTAAACTCTTAGGAGTACCTATTTCATTGGACAACTTTTGATCCAAGAGAGTTTGTCTTACCAGAGAACTGCTTTTTTTAAGAAAGAACACAAAATTTATCAAAAAATTGGAACATTTTATAAAGCTAATTTTATGAATCAACGCTTAAAGGATATTAGATCTTAGAAAGAAGGAATTATCATATTTCCCTTTTTTACAGTTCCTCTAGGCTTGAGATGAAAAACGATACTCAAGAAGAAGGTGATCAAGGTAAGATCCTTGGCTGACATAAACAATACATACTCTCAAGGGATATAAAGAAAGCAATAAAACAGAGAAATCTGGGTATTTGCGTACCAACTAATTTCCAGAGGCATTTGGTTTGGAATCATTTATAAGCTATAACTCATTTCCTTTCTCTACCACGTGTTACTAAAGAGATTATTAAAAAATGATATTCAAATAAAGGAGCATGAAAAAACTTAAATGTGTACTTATAGCAGAAACTAGATTCTAGCCTAGTTTTACTGTATGGCTTTAGACTTAGGAAGAGTTTAGCACAGAGGAACAATATCCTCTGCAGGATTCTTAGAGATGCAGTGCTTTACCTAGGCTGCAGTCATTCTTTGAGTAGAGAGTATTTTACAAGAGGATGGTGCTTAAATGATATGAAAAATAAAATGTTGCTGAAGATTATTCAGCTTTGTAAGTTTTTCTAAACCTAACCGACATACATGGCTCACTTCTAGTAAAAGCGTATACAACATATAAGCTGTCTTGTGGATTAGCTGAAATGTCAGTGATCTAGAGCAGTGAATAAATGATTAAGTTATCTGATGAATTACATAGTAAAATACTGCTTACCAGTGATAGCCTGCATTAGATCATAATTTGAGATTGAAAGCTTTTAAGCAGTAGTCTTGAATGATTTTATTCACTTAAACTATTGCATGTGGCATTTGGAAAATTTTTCAGCATTTATCACAACTCTATCATAAGTCTGTATTCTTAATAAGAGCTGTGGTCATGAGAAGTTGTAACATAGCAAGCTTGTTGTCATACCTGTATTGTATAATAACATCTGGTTTTCTGTTACTTTTCCTGAAGTAGTATGTAAAGGAAAATTCTTGATAGTGGTGGTCATCAAAGGAATGGCATTTGTTGCACAGAAGATCAATTTATACTCTGAAAAAATAGCTTGTTTATATTTAACATAATCATCCACATTAATAATGAATACACAGCACTTACAGCTGAGTGAAAATAATATGGTTTAAAAACTATTATTTTAGCTGCAGTCTTCCCTTGCTTTGGAAATAATCAAAATCCATTCCCAGTCAAAATCAAAACAGTATTGAGCTTAGATAGTGCTCATATGCAGGACACTACCTAGAAATGCAAGGTATTATGAACACAGAATTAAGGAATTATGAAAGAAAAAAACAAACCAAATAAAAAACCAACTGAACAAACCAAAACCCACCAAAAAACAAAACACAAAAATCCCTAAAATGACAAATGAAAAGGTTCCTTTTAGCAATGCTAGTGAGAGCAAAAGAATTGATGAGAAAAAGGATGAGGGAGAATGTTTTTCCTCATCAGGAGAAAACAAAATTTTTGGCATGGATTTAACTACTTTGTATTACACATTGGTCTGTATCATGTATCTTGGGCAGGTCTTTTTAGTTCTAAATGCTTCAGTTCCTTCCAGATATGTATCATACTTGTGCTCTCTTCTGCCTACCTTTGTTTAGTTTCTTTGACTGTGAAATCCATGAGATAAAAAGATTTATTATTTCAAAAATAATACATATATGTAGCTCCTATAGTGCATTGCATAAAGTTTTTCAGAGTGCTCTTTCAATTATTTACAGAGTTTACACATTATCTAGAAACAGAGCTAGTGTTAATGTGTCCTGAAAAGCCTACATATTTATTTTATGAATGCATACATCAGTCTGTTAAGCAACCCATACTTTTCTGTGTCTTAGCCCATTAGTCCTAGAGGAATGCTGGTAGAATAAATAAGAAAAGCTCCAGGAACTTTCACTGGTGGGGAGCCATTTCTTCTGTCCATCATGTAGGATGTGTCCAAATATCTGCAGTGCAGCTTTATGGATTTGAGTAAGCCAAGATTAATTTTTATCCTAGCTGGAGAGTTGAAACCAAGTCAGTATTTTATTTTGGTTGCTGTTTGGATTTGTGCTTATTTGTTTCACTCTTAAGTAGTTAAAGGTAAAAACAGAATTTAAAAGCAGTGGAATTTTGTCTGCCATTTAGTGCATAGTATGGAGTCCTTCTGCTCAGCAAGACTTCTGGTTTCCTTGTGTGAATAAGGAAAATAAGCGGTCATATAATTTTATGCATACTGGACTATTTGTCTCCTCACAGATTCCCTCAAAAACATTTCTCATCTGCTTTCTAC